>JAJPUD010017448.1:0-23693 GCA_023553655.1 Myrmecobius fasciatus
GAGAAAGGATTCTATAATTTAAATATTTATATTAATTCTCTCAAAGTCCCTTTGACTATTTCATCAAAGCAGTGCCATCAAATCGTAAAAACGTAAGAAATTAAATTATGATTGTATTATAATTATGACTTTTTCCAGAATAGATGAAACAAATCAAAACTACAACTATGTATTAGTCTTCTGATCTTATCACAGTCCCACCAACCTTAATTATTTTTATATTTTAGATTATTCAATAGGTTTCTGAGTGCAAGAAGAAATCTCAGAATTTTAAAAATGCATATTTATTTTATTGATTTGAAAGAAGTTACATGTGCAATTGATAATTTGCATTTAATTGAATTTTAATTCAAATATGTGTTATTCTAATAGGTAAACTTTGACTTTTCTGGTAGGCAATTTTTGACTCATTACTCATACATCTGCTCTTTGACTATCTTTATTCCCCCAGAATCTTGAATTCTATTCCTGGGAACCCAGTCTAAGATAGATGATGTTTGCATTCTCTGACTGGGACTTAATAAATGTAATGTAATCTACATACTTCTCTGTTATCTCTAAATCTCAAAGTAATGGCTCTCCTACTCTAGCTAACACTCATCTCTAATATTCTATGTATTATTTTATCAAGGTCTGTGTTTTTTTCATTTGTATCCCTAATACTTAATATATTGTCTTAGCATTCTATCTGTCTCTTTCTCTCTCTATTTATCTTCTCTATCAATCTATCCAATATATATTTATATCTTTATTAATGTCTTCATAGTCTATATCTTTCTTTGGAATATTTGTCAATAATAGGAATGATTCTAAATCTTAAACATTTATATGACTTTTAACAGATATCTAATCCAGATTTTTTTTAATATATATATTCCCAATGTATATAAAAAAACTTTCAAATTGAAGTTTGGTGTTGTTTGTGTAGTTAAAATTGCCTATATTTTGTTATTATATTTGCAAGGCATTGTATGACCATAAATCTAGAGCTAGATACGATGTTAAAAGTCTTCCTTCTTTCCTGATATAGCGACATCTAAGTATGTCATTTTTTTAAGGTTGATTATAAGTATTTTATTTTTATTAAAGCTTTTTATTTACAAAATATATGAATAATTCTTCAACATTGGCCTTTGCAAAACTTTCTGTTACAAATTTTTCCCCCCTTCCCATCCCCTCGCCTAGATGGCAGGTAGTCTAATACATGTTAAATATATTAAAATGATAAATTTAATATATTATACATATCTACACAGTTATATTGCAGCAAAAGAAAAATCAGATCTAGACAGAGAAAGAAAAATAAAACCTAAAAAGGAAAAAAATGGAAGCAAACATCAACAGAAAATGTTAAAATGCTACACTGTGTTCCGCAATCAGTTACTACAAGCCTCTCTCTCTGTGTATATATTTTTCTTCATCACTGAACAATAAGCACTGGTTTGAGTCACCTCATTGGTGAAGAGAATCATAACCATCAGTATGGATCATCTTAGTCTTCTTGTTGCCGTGTATAATGATCTGATTCTGTTCATTTCACAGCATCAGTTCATGTAAATCTCTTCAAGCCTCTCTGAAATCATCCTGTTCATCGTATCTTAGAGAACAATAATATTTCATAACATTTATATACCATATTTTATTCAGCCATTCTCCAACTGATGGGTATCTGTTCAATTTCCAGTTTTTTGTCACTACAAAAAAAGTTGCCACAAAGATTTTTGCACATGTGGGTCTCCTTCCCTCCTTTAAGATTTCTTTGGGATATAAGCCCAGTAGAAACAATACTGGGTCAAAGGATATGCATACTCTGATAATTTTTTGAGCTTAGTTCCAAATTGCTCTCCAGAATGGTTGGATCTGTTCACAGTTCTACCAAGAATGTATCAGTGTCCTAGTTTTCGTACATCCCCTCCAATATTCATCATTTTATTTTCCTGTCATCGTAGCCAAACTGATAGGTGTGTAGTGGTATTTCAGACTTACCTTAATTTGCATTTCTCTTATCAATACAGATTTGGAGCATCCTTTCATATGACTAGAAATAGTTTCAATTTCTTCATCTGAAAATGTCTCTTCATATCCTTTGATCATTTATCAATTGGAGAATATCTTGAATTCTTATAAATTAGACTTAATTCTCTATTTTAGAAATGAGGCCTTTTCAGAACCTTTGAATGTAAATATTATTTTCCTAGTTTATTGCTTCCCTTTTAATCTTGTCTGCATTCATTTTATTTACACAAAACCTTTTTTTAATTTAATATAATCAAAATTATCTATTTTGTGATTAATAATGATCTCTAGTTCTACTTTGTTCACAAAATCCTTCCTCCTCCACAGATCTGAGAGGTAAACTATCATATGTTCTCCTAATTTGTTTATAATATCATTCTTTATGTATAGATCATGAACCCATTTCTATCTTATAGTGGTAAAAGGTGTTAGGTGTGGGTCAATGGCTAGTTTCTGTCATACTACTTTCCAATTTTCCCAGCAGTTTTTATCAAATAGTGAGTTCTCCTAAAAGCTGGAGTCTCTGGATTTTTGAAACACTAGATTATTATAGTCATTGATGATTTTATCCTGTGAACCTAACATATTCCACTTACTAACTGCTCTTATTATTATTAACTGTTCCAGAACCCAACAATATGTTGTTCACAAGTAACATATCTAAAAACCAGAGATACATACAGTGTCAAGGTAAAGGGCTGGAGCAGAATCTTTTATGCTTCAGGTGAACAAAAAAAAGCAGGGGTAGCAATCTTTATCTTAGATCAAGTAAAAGCAAAGATATATCTAATTAAAAAAGATAGGGAAGGAAACTATATTTTACTAAAGGGTACCACAGATAATGAAGCAGTATCAATACAAAACATTGTGAACCAATGTTATATCATCCAAATTCCTAGAGGAGAAATTAAGAGAGATGCAAGAAGAAATAGACAGAGAAACTATACTAGTGGGGGGATCTCAACCTTGCTCTCTCAGAATTACATAAATCAAACTACTAAATAAATAAGAAAGAAGTTAGGGAGGTAAACAAAACGTTAGAAAAGTTAGGTATGATCAATGTTTGGAGGAAATTGCATGGAGATAAAAGGGACTTTACTTTTTTCTCATGGGTTCATGAAACCTATACAAAAATTGACCATGTTTTAGGGCATAAATACTTCAAAATCAATTGCAGAAAAAATAATAAAAAAGTTCATCTGGAAGAACAAAAGGTCAAGCAAAACCTATGCAGACAAGATTAAAAGGGAAGCAATAATCTTGGAAAACTTTTTACCTTCAAGCATTCTGATAAAGGTATCATTTACAAAATATATAGAGAATTGACTCAAATTTATAAGAATTCAAGGCATTCTCCAATTAATAAATGGTCAAATGAACAGACAATTTTCAGATGAAGAAATTGAAACTATATCTATTCACATGAAAAAGGTATTCTAAATCACTATTGTTCAGAGAATTGCAAATTAAGCAAACTCTGAGTACCAGTACATATTCCCCAGATTGGCTAAAATGACAGCAAAAGATAATAAGGAATGTTGGAGGGAATGCGAGAAAACTGGGACACTAATATATTGTTGGTGGAGCTGTGAACTCATCCAACTATTCCGTAGAGCAATTTGTAACTATGTCCAAAGGGCTAGCAAATTGTGTATACCCTTTGCCCAGAAGTGTTTCTACTAGGTTTGTATTCCAAAAAGATCATAAAGGAAGGAAAAGGAGCTACATGTGCAAAGATGTTTGCGGCAGCGCTTTTTGTAGGGGCAAGAAACTGGAAACTGAATGGATGCCCATCAATTAGAGAATGGCTGAATAAGTTAAGATATGTGAATGTTATGAAATATTATTGTTATATAAAAACAATCAGCAGGATTATTTTAGAGAGGCTTAGAGAGACCTACATGAACTGATGCTAAGTGAAAGGAGCAGAACCAAGAGATCATTTTACACAGAAACAGCGATATTATACAACAATCAATTCTGATGGACATGACTCTTTTCAACAATGAGATATTTGAGGCCAGTTGCAATGATTTTGTGATAAAGAGAGCCGTCTACAACCAGAGAGAGGACTGTGGAAACTGAATGTAGATCACAACATAGCATTTTCACTCTTTTTGTTGTTATTTGATTGCATTTTATTTTCTTTATGATTTTTTCCTTTTTTATCTGATTTTTTTATGCAGCCTGACAATTGTGGAAATATGCATGGAAGAATTGTATGTTTTATAGATAGATAGATAGACAGATAGATAGATAGATAGACAGATATATAGACATAGATATATAGATATAGATTAGATAGGTATATAGATATAGATATAGGATTACTTGCCATCTAGGGGAAGAGTTGGGAGGAAGGTGGGAAAATTTGGAACACAAGGTTTTGCAAGGGTGAATGTTGAAAATTATCAATGCTTTTAATTTTTTAAAAAAGGCTTTAATAAAAAGGGTCTGCTTTAAAAATAACAATATTTCACATTTCTAAAAATATAATATATCCAAAATTTTTTTCTCCAAGCCTCTTTGACTTTCAATTTTTTTCTATTACTCTCAAGAATACCATCATCCTCTTAGTAATAAAGATTTTCAAATACATCATTCTCAGTTCCTTACTCACAATTGTTGCACATATTCATTTTGTTGTCATATTGTTATTTTTAACTTGACAGTCTATCCCATTTATATATGTTTATATCCACTCACACAACTGCCATCTTGTTGGACTTCCTCATAACTTCATGCCTATTCTACTGCAATAGCGTATTAGTTAGTCTCTTTTTCTCAAGTCTGTCCAGTATAATCCATCTTATTCTCAGTCACCAAATTATTCTCCAAAAGTGTATTTTAATATATTGATGCTCTGCTTTATAAACTCTAGTGGCTGTCTATTATCTCCTTGCTGAAATATAAAGTGATGTTAAATATGTAAGCCTTTAAAAAGCTTACACTTGCTATCTGTTCATTCTTCTTAGAATTTACTTTCCTTCATGTATCCTATAACCTTGATCTTCTGTTCCTTTTGCAGTTTCTAGGACAGGTGACTTTTTCTCCAGATGATGTTTATTTTCATTGATTATTTGCTATGCCTGGAGATTCTCCATCTTCATCTCCACTTTTTCATCTTCTCTATTTACTTTCAAAATTTCACTTCTCCAATCATAATCTACCTTACTCAAGAAGACTATCTTCTATTCTCAAACACCATTTGCACTTGCCTTCATTGACTATTATTTTCTTTCTGAATGAGACTGACTTTATTTACAATGCTTGTATCTTGGATACAGTCATTTACATGATGGTTTTGTATCTGAATGTGACCTTCCAAAGGACAGAACTTAACTGTTGAATTTCTTTCTATCCTCAGGTCTTAGCACATATCCTGTTACACATTAATTACTTCAGAAATGCTTCATGGCACTTGGTCAAGTAGTTTTACTCTCTTCTACTTACTCTGAGAATTATTATCACTAGATTTCTTTCTTTTCTTTAGAAACGATCAAGCAAAAATTGAAACTAGTTGAAATTAGGATATTTGTCACATTTTTGCCTAAATATTCATCAAAATGGAATTTGAAAATGCTACAGATTTGATCTTTATTGTTTTACTGATTGACTAGCTTTAAGAAAGTGATGGAGAAATGCTATGAATAAGGATTAAATTTTTGTGTGTGTGTGTGTGTATGTGTTGTGTGTGCACGGGCGTATGTGTCTTTTCCTCTCCAGAACAAATGGCTATTTGTTAGAAATTGTACAAACTCAATTCTGAAAACATCATTCCATTTCCCAGTCCTGATGGTTGTACAGATTATCTACCATGTCTAGAAAGTTCTCGGTCTTTCTTTCTGTCTGTCTCTTTCTCTCTGTCTCATGTTCTCTCCCTCTTAGATTCATTGGCTTCCTTCATACATTATGCAAAAGTCACACTATAAAAAGTCTTTACCAGCTCTATTGACCTTAATGCCTTCCCTCTGAGTCTACTCCCACTTTATATATTTTGTATATATCTTATATATTACTTTCTATATATTTGTTTGTTTGCAGTTATTTCTGTGTTGCCTCCCGCATTAGATTGTGAATTCTCTGAAATCAAGGAATGTTTTGGCGATTGTGTTAAAAAATTTGTCTTCTTTTTACATCCCCAGTGTCCAGCACAGTGCTGGATATATAATAGGCAATTAATAAATGCCAGCTAATTGACTGTCTGTGCTCAACTTCTGTTGGCATGTAAACCCACAGGAGAATGCCCCATAGTCATGTGTCAGTATTCTTTTCATATTATTTCCTAGGCCACATTTGTAATGATTTGGATTTAAGCTAATTCACCCTTTGCTTGTCACAATAGCACATGCTTTAGTACAAGTATTAGCTATGCTTTGGAGTGGCTGCTGAGTGCTTTGTACTTGAAATAGCTTTTTTAGAATTCCATGTGTGAGTGCAACTGCACCACAAGCTACAAACAAATGTAATTACTTTTCTGTTTAAAAAGGATTCTCACCTTTACACAGAAATGGAAAAAACATCACCTATAAAAACGAATTTGGAGAATGCTCTTTTGTTGTTTTTATTTTTATTTGTTCATTTTATCATTTCTATTTTTGTAACATATAACTGAATGTTATAAGTAAACATTTTAATTACATTAAATACAATATTATAAATGTTATAACAATTAAACAATATTTTTATGTGTGTAGAAGGAAAAATCTACTTTAAGTTAAATGGCCTGTGTTCTGTTCTCAGCCTGTTCACTTAATTTCTGTGGAACATGGGAAAAATATTTGACAGTACCATTTCTTTGCCTAGAAAGTGGGGCTAACCTTAGCCATACAATAGATATAGGATTCAGTCATATAATGGAAAAAATGCTTTGTAAATAATGGAATTTTGTGTAGTATATGTTATTATTGTTAAAAGTCAACAGTGATTCTCATTGAGTCTTGAGTGATATCAACTCAAGCAAGAATAAATTTAAAAAGAAAAATGTAAAAAGTTACCATGTGTTCAAAAAAATAAACTTCATAGAGTTGGGTGAAAAGAAAGAGGGAACAGAATAAATAGAGCAAATGTATAGTTAGGACTAATAATTATATTAAAATTTTTGAAGGAAGTTTCTCTGATCAAGCACTCATTTCTCAAGTGTTTATGGAATTGAATCAAATTTGTAAAAAATAAAAATTGTTCCCCAGTTGGTGAATGGTAAAATGATAATGTCTATGCTGAAAGGGTTATAAAATCATGTATATCCTTGACCTAACAACACCAATACTAGTCATGAAACACAAAAGTCACTAAAAAAAAGAAAAAGAACCTCTAAGTATAAAACTATTCATAGCAGCTCTTTTCTCAGGACAAAGAATAGGAAATTGAAAATTTTCCATTGGTGGGGAATGGCTGAATAAATTGTGATTTGTTGTTGGAAACGAATGTTATTGTTCTATAAAAATTAACTAGTAGGATGCTATTAGAAAAACCTGGAGAGGTCTTCATGAGTTCCATTTCAGAGAAATGTACTATGTATATAGTAATGCCAAAGTTGTGGGATGATCAACTATCAATGACGTTGCTTTCTCAGCAATACAATGATCCAAAGCTACTCTGAAGGATTCATGATGAAAACCATTATCCATGACCAGAGAAAGAACTGATTCTATCTGAATACATATTGAAGCATTCTTCTTTTTACTTTCTTGCTTTTTATATTGATGATTTTTTGGGAGAATTTTTGCAACAGGACTTTTATGGAAATGTTTTGTACAGCTCCATATAAGCCTTCTCAATGAGGGAAGTGTGGAGACAAAGGGAGAAAAATCTGAAAATCAAAAATTTTAAAAGCAAATATAAAAAAATGCTTTACATGTAACTGGGGAAAATAAAAACATTAAAACAGAAAAACAAACTTCATAATAAAGGAAGCTTATCAAATCATCTAGATGACCAAAAAAAATTTATTATGTGCTTATTAGGCTCTAAGTTCTATGTTAAGCACTCCTGATGGTTAAGTAAAGGTAAAAGGCAATCCATGTCCTCAAGAATCTCAAAATCTAATTGAGCAGATTATATGCAAACAGTTATATATAAATGAGCCATTTACAAGACAAAAAGAAAATAATAATGTAAAGGCATGAGAATTTTGAGGGTTCAGCAAAGACATGTGTGAAAGAAAGTTATAGGAGTTACAATATGCCATAGATTCAGTATGTAATAATAGTATAAAAATAGACAATTATTAGACAAGATAAAAAAAGCAAGACAAATATATCAATAAAAATCCAATAATATTTTAAACTGCATTAGCAGGCTTAATGTACAAAACAAGAACATAGCTTTTTGTAAGCTGAAATATTATTTATAGCTCTGCATATTTAGATTTTAGTGGAGAGTTATATAAGTAAGAATACATATAGGGAAGAGACAGAGCACTACCATAAAAAAAAGGTCAAGGGCCATGTCACATGACAATCATTTAAAAGAAATAGATATGCTTATTTAACTAGACGTTATTGTTGGGAGTAGGTGCTGCATAAACTTTTTCCTTCCTTTTTCTCCTTCCTCTTTTTTCTTCCTTCTTTCCTTCCTTTCTTCTCCTCCCTCCTTCTCTTTCTTTCCTCTCTCTTTTATTTTATAGAACAGCAAAAATGAATGGGCGTTGATCTGTTTAGTTAGGTCATAAATGGAAAATGTTCATTCAGTAAGTTAGGTAGATAGAAGTTGTGGAGGCAGTTTCCTTGATAAAATCAGGAGAAAAAATTCCTTAAAAGAAAAGTTTTTAAAAAGTGCCTCAGGTTGCCTCGATAGGAAGATGGGTCTTACTTCCTGGATGTCTTCACACTGTACATAGACCAAATTTCAATATTTCAATTTTATTTATTATAATGTGTAGCACATAGTAAGCACTTTATAAATGTTTGTTGATTTATGTATTAATTGATGGAGAAGATTTGATTGGTATGTGGAAGAAATTGGTAACATTTCTGGTCTCTGTCAGCTAGAAGATATGGTACAACTCTATTTCTGTGAAATATGGCAAATGGTAGAGCCACAGAAAGAAAGAATGAAATCATACACATATACCATAACAATTATGTAAGCACTGATGACAATGTTTGCCAACAAACTATTTTACTAATTCTTAAAATGAGATAATGCCTACAAAATGTTTCAGGATAATTATATAAAGGGATTTATAAATATATTGAAATATTATTAACACTATCATTTTCATCCCACTTAGTTGCATTAATTTATAACTCTTTCGCTGGCAAAATGTAGAGATCTTTGTAAATAGTTAGAAATGTGTGAATGTTAAAATTGTATTCCACAAAATTGTTTCTGATGAAAAGGAAAATTGAAAAGTCTGAAATATATTCCTTAAATAAATATGTTTGGTTTTCCGTGTCATTAAAAATGATAGTGAAGAAAATTTTACAGGCTTTCTTCCAATTAAACTTATTTAAAATCAAGCTCACTTTTCCACAAAGAGAAAAAAGACCAAGTATTTTGCCCTTTCATAGAGATACAGTATTGTTCTTCCTCCCTATGAAAAACCCTAAGTTAAGAGGATCTATTACACCTTTCAATTTTATTTATGTATTCTGTTAGGATATGATTTGTTTTTCAATTTTGACCTACCCTTTGAATATTCTGTACAATGTTTGTATGTATTTAAGAACATTTTACAGTAGCTCTTGGCATAAAGAGGATTTTTTCCCCATTAAGAAGTAAATAGGAAAATAACACATTTGATATTAGGGGAAAAAATGAACAGGCAGTTGTCCTCATTAACGTGGTTACTTTTCAAACCATTCAATCAAACATAGCATTTTTCTATCACGGATTCACTGAAAAATATTATATCACCCATAAGAAAGAGCTGGATAATATCATATGTTAAGAAAATGCATGCATTTTCCATGCTTGCAAATAGATTGTCTGCTAGAGTGGACAACTGCAGATCATTATCATATATTGAGAGAAATTTTGTAAAGATAATTGTTACATATAATATTTTTATTACAGAGAAATAGAACATTTTTCTGCCATAAACCATGACTGTTTTATTTATCAAATTTCTAGGTACTACGTACTTATCCTTATTTTATCCTTATTATCCTTATTTTCTTTCTTGAATTTTGTACATCAGAGATGTTTATAAGCCATTTATAAATTTCTCAACTGTATAAGTGTATTTTGCCAAATATTGAGGACATGAATCATCAGTCATATATTTTCTCTAGGTCTTTCAGAAACAGTGGTCAATCAAAACATTTCAGAATTTTACCTTGTAGTTATCTATTGCGATGTTTCAATCACATATGATAATCAAATGAGATTTTGATATAACATTCCTTAATATTATTAAGTATTCCATTGTTAAAAAGTATTTAATCCATTTCCTCACATGCTATGTAATCATGAACACTTAATAAGATTTGTTGGCTTAGTGGAAAATATTTTTGTCTCTTTCATATATAGGAATTGTGCTGAAGTCCTAATATGACTATCCATGTGGAATAATACTATTAATGGAAGAAAAGGAAACATTTTACCTATTTAAGTTAAGATATATTCTAACTCTCCACATGATTGGGATGTTTTCATATTTTAAATTTATAACCCTGAACATTTTTCTTTATCATATTTTATTACATTTTGTTTCCTTTCTTAAAAAGCTGTCAATGATGATAACAATGTATATTGAGATGGGGGAGGGGAGACCAATTTAAGACCAACAGAGTTTTTTATGTTTCTTACAACCTATTTACGTGAAAAACTGGCTCTTTGATGTTGAGCTGTTGGACTATTTTAAGAGAATACAAATGTTTGTAATTGTGAGTCATAGATTTATGGAACATCAGACTCATTGATAAGACAATAATAGATAACTTTTTTTACCTGTAGACCACTTTGGCTGCTCTTGTCTTTTTGTTACATGTAATTAGGGAACACTCTTTAAAATATATTTCCTTTCAAAATCTTTTAAAAAATCATTATTTTGACCTTTTAAAATTTTGAGTGTTAAATTTTCTCTTTCCCTCTCAACACTCCAACAGTATTGACGAATAAAATGTAAAATCTATATTTACATGTTAAATTATGTGAAACATATTGTTGTTAACCATGTTGGGTAGGAAAACGCTATTAAAATAAAGAGAAAAAAATGCTTCAATATGGATTCAGACCCCATCCATTCTCTCTGTAAAGGTGGATAGAATTTTTTTTATCACAAATCCTTTGGCAGAATTGTGGATAATTATTTTGAAAAAATTAGCTGCATAATTCAGAATTGATCATTGTACAATGTTGCTGGTCCTTTTGTATGCTCATTTCACTTTGAATAAATAAAATTCTTCCTAGTTTTGCATATGATTTCTTATAGCACACTAGTATCTCATCACAATCAAATATTGCAACTTATTCAGCCATTCCCCAATTTATATATATATATATATACCCTCAAATTCTAATTCTTTGCCATTTCACAATGAACTGCTATCAATATTTTTGTACATATAGATCATACTCCTTTTCCTTTGATCTCTTTGGGACACAGAATTTAAGTAGTATTGTTGGGTTAAAAAGGTATACACAGTTTTATAGCCCTTTGAGCATAGTTGCAGTTTGTTTGACAGAATAATTAGATCAATTCACAACTCTGCTACCAGTGCTTTAGTACCTTCCCACATTCCCTCTAACATTTATAATTTTTTCTTGTTACATTAGCCAAGATATTATATTATTCAAAACTACTGATTGACTAGCAGAAAAGAATCATTCTTTTCTGGCCATTCCCACTGCCATCATTCTCCAGATATCCTAAGTTAGAGTTAATGCTATTACTTTATATTGGCCTAATATCTGCACAGTGAACATTATGTTAATATTGAAAACTTACCCCATAAATGCAATAATGGGAAGAATACTTGAAACAAACAATAATTAAATAATATACTCATTCACTATTATAACATAATCATGAAAGTGAACTGCTGAAACTAGATCTACTCAGATCATTTGATTTTTGATGGGAGGAACTAAATGTAGCTAAATAAAAATTAAACAACTTAAAACTACTTAAGAAGTATGATCAATATAATAGCTAAATATACTCTAGAGAACGTCCAGGGAAAAATGTTGCCAAATTCCTGATAGATTCCTGATTTTAAATGATCCTTTTGATTAAACTGAATTGAACTAGTTTCTCCAACTTTTGTTAGATATTGGATTTTCTCTCCTGTATTTTTAAATGGTTCAACTTTATTTTTAACTTTGTGACTTCAAGAATTGTAAATGACTGCAACAAATGATAAAAATGTTTTAGTACCAGCATACATATCTAACATTGACTTCTAGAGATAGTTTTGTCTAATATTATAGAGAATAACATATATTCATCCCTTTACAAACCTCAAAGTTGTGTGTAATTGGTAACTGTTATTATTAGTAGTTCTCTTACAGTGGTAAGTACACTACAATGGTACTCTTACAAATTGACAGGAGTAATTCAAGCAAAGTAATGAGATCTGACATTACTTATTGCTGTAGATAACAGTAAAAGGATTTGTGAGGCAGATGGCAATTGAAAGTCTTGAAAAACAAAACTTTCACTAGAATGAGTACTCAGAGGACCTGATGGGAAGGATAATACATTTCAAAGATGGAAGAGTAGGAATAAGTCTATATACTTCTGAAATTGCTAATGAGTCATCATGAGCATGTGTAGAGTGTAGAATTGCAATTTACCACATGGCATAGTATGAGGACATTTATCCTTGAACACCCATGATGGAGATAATTTGGAGTATATGTAGACATTTAGTAAGGTTTTCTGATCCCAAAACCATAGGTTAAGTAGCATCCTCTTAATTCTTCACAAAGATATAGCCAGGAAAAGAGAAATTCAAAAGGACATTAGTCAGTCTAATGTTAATTTTGCTATATTATTCATATAACTTCTTTCTAGCTGATGATACAGGAATGGGGGCTGTAGGTGAGAGGAAATGCTGTGAGGAGAGGACTCCTGTCTTCGCCATCCTGGGGAGAAGTGTGGCCCCATGAAACTTTTTTTTTTTTTTTGTGAGAGCTAATTGATAGCAGTTGCTTAAATGGAAATGGGACACTAATCAATTGCATGTAACTGGTACTTGTGAATAGCAAGAAACAAGCAGAATGGAGAGACAAAATATGCAGTAATGAGCCCAATACATACTCCTTACATCTAAAAAAGAAAAGAAATACATTCAATGATTAAAGGCATTCATTATAGCAGATGTATAACACATATGAGAAATAGCATGAGATGAGGTGGATATATAAATAAAACCCACATTATGAAGGCCTTGAATACTTACCAAATAAAAGTTAACATTATTTAATGGAAAGTGTGAACACATTAACTATTTCTGGTTAAGGGAATGATAAAATTAACACTATGTGTTCCAAAGGGAGGGTTGAGCAATGTTCCAAGTACATGGTAGACAGATTACTCAAGAAGTCACTGTAATAATTCAGGGAAACCACTCTATCACCAGTAAATTCAAGACCACCCCTTTTTCATTAAAAAAAAATACCATATGTTATTACATTCATGTTCCATGACAATTATATTTATTCCTTAACTTATGGACATCTCTAGTTATTCTCTGTGGTCTTTTCAATCACAAAAATAGCTGGTATTAATATTTTGTACATATTAATCCAGGAACAACTGCTAATATAAACCTTTTAAAAAACTGAACAACTTAGAACTACTTAAGAAGTATGATCAATATGATAGCTAAATATATTCTAGATAATGTCCAATGAAAAATGTTGCCAAATTCGTGATAGACAGCAAAGGACTAATTAAATATCAAAATAATGATTTTTTTTTTAATTATCAATATATCGGATTTTTTACTCATTATGCATAATTGTTACTAGGATTTTGCTTTTCTTTTCTTTTTATATAGAGGGAAAATGTGGGGGAAAGGCATTAAATTTATATTTATTGAAAATGTAAAAGTACTTGAAATAGTGCAGAGAAGATAAAATAAAACTGAACTGAATCTTAAGAATGAAATGGGGAAATTGAGACCAGATTCAAGTGTTATGAATGTGATAAAATTGACTGGACCTTGAAATTAAATTTTCCAATTTTGGCCATTTTTTCTTAGCCCACAGGTATGTGTCTACTGCAAAGTATATTTGCATTAATACTTGTTTGATGTGCCTCCTTCAAAGGGACACTTAGCTTAAAACAGCTGTTTGGTTGACTGTCATTAGGATTGCTGATGATGCTTGTCATTGTTAAATCACTTTCCTGACTTAGGGCATCATCTTATTCTTAGCTAGCTTGAATTTTCATCAGGAATGAAGTGTCATCAGAGATCTAATTGCTGCCAAATGTGAGCAGAGACAGCAGGGTGCTATTTTTGATTCTGGAGCAGATTTAAAGAGCTAGTGGTACTGGGCCATTTGGTGATAATGCTGTGAGTTGCTTTGAGTAATGTTTAGCTTTATAACATTTAGAAATAATGACCTGAGTCCACTCCCAAATCATGTTAACTAGTTCTTTTATACCATTTAAAAAATTAAAGTTTCACTGAGAGGAAGTGAGATATGGACAAAAATCTAATTACTTTTTTAGTGATATACCCATCTGAAACAGTAAACAAAGCTCCTTTCAATGACTTGAAAATAAGAGAAGGTAAAACAAAGGTAAAAGAGTATCTTAATTTGTTTGGATTGATTTGGTAGGACCTTTAGAAAATGAATTTAATTTCTATTTTCTATTTTATGCAGGATACATTAAGTGATTTAATTTGCTCTCAGTATTTTCAGAAACAATGTATTTCAATTCTGTTAGCTTATAATTTTGAATATTGAAAGATTTAAAGGAAATTATCCTTAGTTATGTAAATTTGTAAAAGTGTGAAAGAGTAATATTTCCAGTATCAAAAGGAATTTTTTTTGAAACGATTAAGATAAGATGATTACTCTAAATAAAATATATTTACTCTTCCCAAATTTATTATGAAAATAATTTAAACTTTATTTTCTTTTAATTTTGAGTTCCAAATTCCCTCCCAGCTATGTTCTCCTCTTGCCTTATTGAGAATGAAAGCAATAAAAATAGGTAACACATTTGCATTCATGTAAAACATATTTCATTATAAAACATGTAGTGAAAGATAACACAGACAAGAAAAAAAGAAATGAGAGAAAGAAAGAAAATTAAGATATGTATTGATTCTATTCACATTCAACCAGTTCTTTCTTTGCAAAAGGATAACACTTTTCATTATAAGTTCTTCACAATTCTTACATCACTGTATTGAGAATAGCCAACCCTTTCACAGTTGATCTTAATTACTGTATTGCCTTTACTATGCACAATGACCCATCATTCTCCCTTTACTTTTCATCAGGTCATTTTGGTTTGTCATGTGTTTTTTTCTGAAGCTCCTTCCTCATTATTTCTTATATCACAATAGTACTCCATCACAATCATATATACCCATATATACCCATTCCCCAATTGATGGGCATCCCCTCAAGTTCCAGTTCTTTTCCTTTGCAAAAAAGTTCTATAGATTTTTTTTTTTTGCTTATAGGTCTTTTTCCCCATTTTGAATTTTTTTTTTGGCAATACAGGCATAGCAGTAGTATTGCTGGGTTAAAGATATGCAGTTTTACACTCTTTTGGGCGTAGTTTAAATTGTTCTCCACAATAGTTGAATAACTTAGCAACTTTACTAACAGTGCATTTATGTATTAATGTTCCCACATCTCCTCCAAAGTTTATAATTTTTTTCTGCCATATTAGATAATGATAGGTATGAGATAGCACCTCAGAATTGTTTTATTTGTATTTCATTAACGAATAATGTCTTAGGGAATTTCTTCATATAACTATTATTAACTTTAATTATAAATTAAGGAATGGCTCCGATTTTTATAAATTTGAATTCAATTGTTATATATTAGAGAAACAAGACCTTCGTAGTGCAAGTGATATTTTTTCATATTTATAACTTTATATTATCATCCACCCTATTTTCTCCTATTTATTCTGATCTCTTTCCTTTCCTACTATCGCCAAAAGGATTTTCCTTTTGTTTAGCCTCCCTCAATTTGATTCTATTAGCCATGCACCTTGTTTTACCTTTTTCTCCTTTTACTTACCTATGGGGTAAGACAGGTTTTTGAAGCCCAACTGAGCATGTATAATATTCCATTTTTGAGCCAATTTCAAGGAGAGCAAAGTATAATTGCTCTCCAAACTCACAACCTCCCTCATCTTTCCCTTCATTATAAAAGTTATTTTATATCTTTTTTGTATGTTAGAATTTGCCCTACTTTTTCCCTTTTTCCCAGCACTTTCTTCTTTCTCAACTATAAATTTTGTTTTCCTCATATATCACCCTATCATATTCATCTCACACCTGTGTCCTCTGTGTATATTTACTCCATATAACTTATAATGGAAAATTTATTGGAAATTTTCACATTCAGGGATATAAACAGTTTAATCTTATTGAATATCTCATGATTTCTCAGGCTGATTAATTTTTATATTTGTCTTGAGCTCTATATTTGAAAGTCAAATTTTCTATTCATGTCTGGTCTTCAGGAAGAGCTAGAGGTCCTCTATATAACTAAATATAATTTTCTCCCTAAATAATTATATTATTATGTTCAGTGATTCTTAGTTTTAATTCTAGCTCTATTGATGCCCATGCCTAATTCTCCTTATTTTGAATTTAGATGTTGTTAAATCTTGTGTTATTCTAACTGAAACTCCACAATATTTGAACTATTTCATTCTGGTTCCTTACAATATTTTCTGTTTGACATGGGACTCTGAAATATGACTATAATATTCTGGGATATTTCATTTGGGAATCTTTTCCAAGAGTTGTTGGTGTATTGTGTTATAAATTTCTATTCCACACCCCAATTTCACTATAACAGGAAAGTTTTCCTTGAGATTTTTGAGAAATAACATCTAGGCTTTTTTTTTTCCCATGGCTTCCAGATAGTCCTATAATTCTTATTCAATTTATTTTCCTAAAATGCAATTAAGAATTCTATTTCATCTTTTATTAGCCTGAGAAACCTATATTTTTGTAAATATTCATCCATTTCAGTTAGATTGTCAGATTTATTGACATATAGTTGGGTAAATGGCTCCTAATTATGGCTGGAATTTCAACTTCATTGCTGGTTCCAATAATTATTAAATTATCCCTCCAGGATGAATCTTCAATGGTAGTTTTTTGTTTGTTTTGTTTTATTTTGTTTTTACCAATGGGATATTTGACATTTTCTCCATGTTTTTTATTATTTTTATTTTGTTTGATTCTTCCTTGAGGTCTCAGGGTGTCATTAGCTTCTAGTGCCCCAATTTTAATTTTTGAGGAATTATTTTCATGGGGGAAGAGTACATTTATCACTTTCTGAGCCCCTTTTAGTGATCTTTCAAATGAACATCAGACTAAGCCTCTAAACTCATTTTGGAGTGATAGAACCCATAAATCTTTGGAGTACAAGAAATTTCCAGAAGAAGATATTTTGGTATCTTTTGGAAGAACTTCAGAAAAGATCTCTTTAGTCTGGCAGGGGGAGAGGCTGCCAGGCTCAAGCTACAGCACAAGGAGCTTAGGTCAGAGAGGTGTGGCGGGGAGCCAGTGCATTGCTGCATTCATGTACTGGGCAATATACTGTGAAACTCTTAGACTACACTGTCCTGGTTGCAAGCTGGTGGTTCAGCCGTTTTGCTGTGAGACACCCATAGAAAATGCAAAATGAAGAATGCAATAAACGAAACTCTTCATTTAAAAATTCAATTGTCTGAATGCAAAATAAGATTAAAAAAACTAATTGAAGAAAATATTCACTAAAAATTAGAACTTAATATATTGAAGTGGATAATTCAATGATATTTCAAGAATCAGACAAATAAAACCAAAAAAAAAGAAAAAAAAGTAGAAGCAAATGTAAAATACTTCATTGGAAAATCATTTGATGTGGAAAATAGATCTAAGAGAGACAGTCTAAGAATCATTCAACATCCTGGAAACCTTAAAGAAAAAAAAAGAGCCTAGATATCATCTTTCAGAAAATCATCAAGGAAAACTGCCTTGGTGCCCTACATAAGGATGTAAGAATTGGCTTCATATATGTGAAGACCTTGATTCTTCAAGCCCTTCCTCTAACATAAAATAGTTGTTTGACCTTGGGTCAGCTAATTGAATTTTTACTGCACTAGGACAATTGTATTAAATTATGATGAAGAAAACAACAACAATTAGGACGTTAATTTTTACAAAAGGAGCCTAATGTTACTGACTTAGTTTTGAAATGTGATTATTATATATTCTATTGTATTTTCATTTATTTTGTCAAATATTTCCCAGTTATCTTTTAATTTGGTTCTCCCTGCACTTCTAAGGACTATGGCCAATTCTTCGCTTAGAGGATTTAACTATAATGATTCTAGTAGTTCTAATCACATCTCTGATATCATGCAAACACAGACATACATGGAGAGAACTAGGATTCCATTTGAGTGTTGTTTCACTATTCCTGCTTAAAGAATCAATTATTAAAAATTCAAGCCATTCTCCAATCGATAAATAGTTAAAGGATATGAACAGACAATTTTCAGCGGATGAAATTAAAACTATTTGTAGTCATATGAAAAGGTGCTCCAGATCACTATTGATCAGAAAAATGCAAATCAAGACAACCCTGAGGTACCACTACACACCTGTCAGATTGGCTAAAATGATAGGCAAAGTTAATGATGAATGTTGGAGGGGATATGGGAAGGCTGGGACACTTATGCATTGTTGGTGGAACTGTGAATGGATCCAACCATTCTGGAGAGCAATTTGGAACTATGCTCAAAAAGTGATCCAACTGTGCATACCCTTTCACCCAGCAGCATTTCTATTGGGCCTATATCCCAAAGAAATCATAAAGGAAGGAAAGGGCCCCACATGTGCAAGAATGTTTGTGGCAGCCCTTTTTGTAGTGGCTAGAAACTGGAAACTGAAGGGATGCCCATCAATTGGAGAATGGCTGAATAAATTATGGTATATGAATATTATGGAATATTATTGCTCTGTAAGAAATGAACAGCAGGACGATTTCAGAGAGGCCTGGAGAGACTTGCATGAACTGATGCTGAGTGAAATGAGCAGAACCAAGAGATCATTATTCACGGCAACAACAATACTATATGACGATCAATTCTGATGGACATGGCTCTCTGCAACAATGAAATGTTTCAAACCACTTTCAATTGTTCACGGAAGAAAGCCATATACACCCAGAGAGAGGGATGTGAAATGTGGACCACAGCATAACATTCTCATACTATTGATTGATGTTTGCTTACATTATGTTTCCTTTATCTGATATGTCTTTTGTGTAGATACGATTTTTCTTGTACAACAATGATGTTTGGAAATATGTATACATATATTCGATTTGCCAATATTTTAACATAATTAACATGTAGTGGATATCCTGCCATCTAGGGGAGGGGTGGGGAGTTGGGGGGAAAAATTTGTAACAGAAAGCTATGTAAGGGTTAATGTTGAAGAATTACCCACACATATGTTATGCAAATAAAATTTTAAAAAAGAATCTATTATTAATCATAAAGGAAGAAAAGTATCCACATCTGCAAAGACTTTTATTGCAGCCTTTTTGTAGTGGCAAGGAAAGGAATAATCAGTGACTGCCTATTATTTAGAGAATGTCTGAGTGACTCATGGTATATGATCACAATGCAATATTATTGTTCTATAAGAAATAATGAGCAGTCTGATTTCAAAAAATCCTTGATAGACTTGCATGAGCTGTTGCCAAGTAAAGTGAGAAGAATCAAGAAAATATTGTACACTATAATAACAAGGTTATATGATGATCAACTGTAATGGACTTAACTTTTTTCAGCAATGAGCTGATTCAAGGTAATTACAGTGTACTGGGATAATGGAAAGTGCCATTCACATCCAAAGAGAACTCTGGAGACTGAATGTGGATCACAGCATGGTATTTTCACCTTTTTGTTGTTGTGTTTGTTTTTCATTCTCATTTTTTCCCTTTTGATCTATTTTTGTGTGTGTAGCATGATCAATATGGAAATATGTCTGGAAGAACTGAACATATTTAACCTATATTGGGTTGCTTGCTCTCTTGGGGAGGGAGAAGGAGAGACAAGAGGGAGAAAAATTTGCAACACAAGGTTTTGCAAAGATGATTGTTGAAAATTATCTCTGAGGATAAAATATCTATTATATTTTGAAATATACAATACTATATAAAAATCCACTGATACATGTAGTAGAGTATAGATATGTTATCAGCTGCTGAAATGCATAGATAGATTCATTTTTCTTTAGTTGAACCTAGTAAAATGTAAATTCTAAGTTTTAAACCTCAGTTTATATGAAGTTTTAATATTAATTTTACATTTATTCTTGAATAAGGAAAAGTGCTAGCTCAATTCATTGACATATGCAAGATATTCTATAGGTTAGTATGAATAAAATAATAATTTGTTACCCACATCAAATAAATTTTCTTTTTGATATAAAATTGTGAGCACATATTCTATGCTACTAAGAAAATCACCAATTTTTTGCCTTCTCTTTTCATTTGTGGTTAAGAGTCATTCATCCTCTGCACTCTTTTTCATACAAGCTCACATTTATGTATATGTGTGTATATGTCTCTGCATGTGGGTGTGTATGTTTTGTTAAGTTGATCATGTTTGAAAAAGAATCCTTGAACAGGATCAAAATTATCAGTGGAATTATTCTGGGGGTTTCATTTTTTATTGTTATTTCAAAAGAGCTACATCAGTATGAAATAAATTCATTATAGTCCCAAGGGAATTTTTAATAATAATTAACTTTTTGAAATAGAAATATTATAGGCTATAAGCTGATAAATTATTCATTCAAGAAATTTCTAATAATTGGTCCTCAAACTTTCCTGAAAATGCTTTTTTCTGGGGGGGAAGGGAGGATGCTTGGGATTAAATGAGTTGTCCAGCAACACAAGGTTATTCATCTTCCTTTTTTTTCATGACAAATGCAAGATTTAGTAAATGAATAGCCATGTATGCATTTATTAGCATTGTTAATATTAGTGATAAAACTGTAATAATGATAATTACAATTTATACTCCATTGAAGATTATCAAATAATTTCCTACAAAGAATTGCAGAGGTAACGTGTTATTGTAGAAGTAGCATAACATTTAGCATAACATTTAAAAACAAAATAGGTTCGTCAGAACTCCATCTCTATTACTCAATCTATATGATTTGCACAGTAAGCTCATACATTGTAAGCATCATTTTCATATACAGAAAACAAAGATTTGTTTGGACTATATTATGTCAAAATTCCCTTCCAATTTTAAATCATATTTCCCCAAGGGAGAGTATAATTATTCCTAATTATTTAGGAAGAAATGTATGTCAGTGTGATGACATAATTGTATGAAGATAGCATAGCTCATAAAGACTAAAGAGTAAGAGTTTAAATTTGGGACATCTGACCCCAAAGCTAGAGAGATTTTTTCCTATTCCATGTTGCAGCATGGATTTGAGTATGCTTGCCACTGGATTTTTCAATTCACCTTTGGGTATTTGGTTTATTATATTATCACACTGTATTATGTTTGTGAGATGGTAAGGTACCTAACCCCAAGCATGTTGAAGACTTTTTTCAGTGGATGAGTGAATGAGAATAATTTGTTTCAACAGCTATGAAGGTGACTGAAGCATGTATTATGAACTAGTTAAATCTTAGTCATTGATAATGTCATGGAAATTTTTCACCATTAGGAATGAAGTTATATTAATACTACTTTTATCCAGTAACCTGATGTGTCATTCATATTCTAATTCACTGCTTGATCAAGTATTGAAGATTCCTTTGAGTTTTCATAGGTTGTGCCAGTAGAATGACAGGTAGCTCTGAGTTGACCAATTTTATAAGGCTTGATGAATAGACTCAATGATATGACTGCTAACCAAAGACTAATCTACCCAAATCTCAAGTGATTCATCACCATATTGGCTTTCTGATGAAAGATTTTCATTTATATAATCATATTCAATAATTCAAGTCATCTAATTTAGAAAATTAATAATTGCAGCATGTAGAGCAAATATCTATATTAATGAAATTAAAATTCCTTCAATTGTTTAAAAATGCATTAAAATACAAATTTACATGGAGCATCACAGTTTTTTTATTAAAGTTTTTTTTTATTTACAGAACATATGAGTAATTTTTCAACATTAGCCTTTAGAAAACTTTGTTCCAAATTTTGCCCTCCTTCCCCCCACCCACTCCCCTAGATGACACATAATCTAATATATGTTAAATACATTAAAATATATGATAAATCCAATATATGTATACATATCTATACAGTTATTTTGAAGCACAAGAAAAATTGGATCTAGAAAGAGAAAGGAAAAAATCTACCAAATCAATACCAAAAAGCTATACCAATCAAACTCCCAAGAAATTATTTTACTGACCTAGAGAAAAGAACAACACAATTCATCTGGAAGAACAAAAGATCAAGAATTTCAAGGGAATTAAGTCCAAAGACCCCAGCTTTTGGGATAAGAACTGACTATTTGACAAAAACTGCTGGGAAAATTGAAAACTAGTATGACAGAAATTAGGCATGGATCCACACATAACACCTTTTACCAAGATAAGAAATGGGTTCATGATCTAGACATAAAGAATGATATTATAAACAAATTAGAAGAATATAGGATCTCTCAGATCTGTGGAGGAGGAAGGAATTTGCTATAAAAGAAGAACTAGAGATCATTATTAATCACAAAATAGATAATTTTGATTGTATCATGTTAAAAAGTTTTTGTACAAACAAAAAAAATTGCAGACAAGATTAGAAGGGAAGCAATAAACTGGAAAACATTTTTACCTTCAAAGGTTCTGATAAAGGCCTCATTTCTAAAATATATAGAGAATTGATACAAATTTATAAGAATTCAAGCTTTTCTCCAATTGATAAATGGTCAAAGGATATGAGCAGAAAATTTTCAGATGAAGACATTGAAACTATTTCTAGTCATATGAAAAGGTGCTCCAAGTCACCATTGATCAGAGAAATGCAAATTATGACAATTCTGAGATACCACTACACACCTCTCAGATGGGCTAAGATGACAGAAAAAGAAAATGATGAATATTCGAGGGAATGTGGGAAAACTGGGACACTGATACATTGTTGGTGGAAGTGTGAATGGATAAAACTACTCTGGAGAGCAATTTGGAACTATGCTTAAAAAGTTATCAAATTGTGCTTACCCTTTGACCCAGCATTGTTTCTACTGGGTCTATATCCCAAAGAGATCTTAAAGGAGGGAATGGGACCAACATGTGCAAAAATGTTTGTGGCAGCCCTTTTTGTAGTGGTAAGAAACTGGAAAATGAATGGATGCCCATCAATTGGAGAATGGCTGAATAAATTATGGTACATAAATATTATGGAATATTATTGTTCTGTAAGAAACAACCAACAAGATGATTTTAAAGAAGCCTGGAAAGACCTACATGTACTGATGCTAAGTGAAATGAGCCCATCAATTGGAGAGTGGCTGAATAAATTATGGTATATGAAT
>JAJPUD010017450.1:0-31269 GCA_023553655.1 Myrmecobius fasciatus
GGGGGGAGGAGAGGAAGCCCAGAATTCTGACTTCCCCATATATCAATCTGACCCACAGTTCCCTGAGTGAAAAAAGAGAACAATAACCAAGGGTTTCAAGATGGAGAAGAGAAGGGGAAGGGACCTCTGTGGGTAGGGATTGGTCTCTACCAGAGATATTCTCCTATTTTCTTTCTCTTTCTCCTTCTATGATCTGGGAGCAGAGTAAATTATGGCAAGAGCTTGAGAGACATAGGATCCTAGATCCAAAGTAAAAAGAGATCTCTGAGGTAATCCAACTCAGCCCCTTTGTTTTAGAGATGAGGAAATTGAGTCCCACAGAGCCCAGAGTCACACAGCTACTAATTATCCAAGGCAAAATCAAACTCAAATCTTTCTCACTCCAAATCCAGAGCTCTATCAACCTACAAGCTCTTGCAAGCTAAGAGATATTGGAGAGAAGCAGAAGGATCAGGAGCCTTTAGCATCATCAATTTAGCACAAAAAGGATATTGGAAAGAAATGGAGTCTGGAGAAGAATCTTTGTCTCTGACACTGTATAACCATGAGCAAATTGGAGTCTCCTTTTAATCTCTTGAATAGAGATGATGCTATTTCTCCTTTACAAGACTGTGAAAATCAAATGAGATATTATAAATGTGATGGGGGAGAGGGGAATT
Source organism: Myrmecobius fasciatus (assembly GCA_023553655.1). Lineage (NCBI taxonomy): Eukaryota > Metazoa > Chordata > Mammalia > Dasyuromorphia > Myrmecobiidae > Myrmecobius > Myrmecobius fasciatus. The sequence continues at coordinate 660 of JAJPUD010017450.1, forward strand.
AGTCAGGACAGCCCTAGTCAACTAATGCCCTCCTTCCACCATGGATGAAATAACAAGAAGATAAGGGGACAGATAATAGAGCCAATAAGATGCTGAGCTCGTAAGCTAAATTGAAAGAAGTCCATTAGTCAAAGTGAAATTTTAGAGGGCTTTTTTGTTGCTCCTTTAAAGGACTGTGAACCAATCTTCAAACCAAGCCTGATGGAATCAGAAGATGGTAGTCACTGAGTGAAAACAAAACAAAATTTGCCTTTGGATTAATGCTTCCCTCCCCAAGATCAGCCCTTTAGAAAGGATCTCAGTCATGTTTCATCTCTCTCAGACCCAGATCTCCTTCCACCTGCTGCCTCTCCACCCATCCTTTCCCTTTCCTTATTTGTTGTCTCCCCCCAAGCACTGGCTAATATAATAATAATGATATAACGATTATAGTAATTACCAATGCTTTAAGGTTCTCAGAGCACTCTACAAATATTGATTCATTTGATTCTTACAACAACTCTGGCAAGCAAGTGTTGCTATGATCCTTATTTTATGGATGAGGAAACTGAGGCAGACAGGGGTGAAGTGACTTGCCTCCAGACGCACAGCTTGGGTATCTAAAGCTGGATTTGAACTCAAGTTTTCCTTGGGAAGCTGGTGGTTCAACTCTGGTCTCAGATACTTACTGGCTGTGTAACCTTGAGCAAGACACTTAACTAATACTTGCTCTAGTTTCTTCATCTGTAAATTGGGGATAATATCTTCAGAGAATAATATCTCCCAGGATTGCTGTGAGGATCAAATAAGGCAATTATGAAGTGCTTAGCACAATGTCTATATCTGTTAGGTAGTATATAAATATTAACTATTATTACTAATTACAACTCTGTATGAAACTAGAAAGCAAATCTATGCATATCTATAGTTACATGTAGATAAATACAGAGATGGATAGATCGACTATATTTCAGTATAATCATGTTCTCTTGTGATCCTATATATTTTACATTATGTGTATCTATAGTTACATGTAGATAAATAGAGATGGGTAGATCAACTATATTTCAATATAATCATGTTCTCTTGTAATTCTATGTATTTTATATTATGTGTATCTATAGTTACATGTAGATAAATACAGAGATGGCTAGATCAACTATATTTCGGTATAATCATGTTCCCTTGTAATCCTATGTATTTTATATAATGTGTATCTATGGTTACATGTAGATAAATAGAGAGATGGCTAGATCAACTATATTTCAATATAATCATGCCCTCTTATAATCCTATATAATCCATATAATATGCATTTAAGAATATTATTCTGAAAAAGATTTTTAAGTTTCACCAGCTTGCCTAATGGCAGAAATTTTTAGACACCTAGGAGAAAAGGGTGGGAAATGTTGTAGGTTAATATGGCTATTGATCTTATAATGGTCTTATAATGGAAGAAGCATCAGATATGGTGCCCAAGGAGATGAGTTCAAATGCTGACTGCTTCATAGTCAGCAGATGAGCTTCTTCCTCTCTCTGGGCCTATTTCAACTTCTATTTTAAAAACTACGGTGGTTTAGTGGACTAGAGGATCCCTAAAGTTTTTGCTATTAATTGCTATAATTCCTGGGAAGAATTGTTGATATCTTGCATGTTCCTCTCCCTGGAGAGAATTTCTTATTGCCAAAGGGCCTTCCCCCACTTTGAACATTTCTGCCTAGCCCAGGAAGCACACTGTATCATGCTACTTCTTCCCAAAATAAATAGATCTCAATCTACTCAAGTCCAGTGGTCACTGGACTTTCAGGATTAAGCATGTCTATTTTAGGTCGGACAATTTTTGTACAACCAAACTTGGTACCAACTTCATTTCCCTTCTATTTCTTTCCTCCCTCTCTTTCTCCACTAGGAAATTTCTCTCTGGGCTTATTGACTTCCAGGGCTCCCTCCCCTGCTGAGGATGAAATGCCAGATGCCAGCCAGGTGGACTCCCAGCCCTCTTGGCTGGCTGGCATCCCTTTCCTGTCTATAGCCCTGCCCATACAAGCTGTGTCCTCTCTGGAGAGATTGCAGTCTGGCAATCCAGTCCTGACCTGGCTGACAGTCTTGCTTCTCCCAATTTTTTCTGGGATGGCAAGAATGTTTTTCACTAACTTCATTATCCACCTTAACATAGCTCTTATACTCCTGTCCCACTCTCTTTCCTCTTCCACTCTAGTAGAGCGAAAAAGAAAGAGAAAGAGAAAATGGTGAAGGAGATAGCCTTAGGAACTGGAAATATTACTTGACATCCTTTTTTTTTTTGAGGAGTCCATTATCTCCTTTGTGAGTTGAAAGAGGCAGCCAGTCTCCTGCCTCCAGATGGGGGAATAATGGTAGTAGTTATGTCCTCCAGAAGAAATAGACTAGAAGAGACTGGGTTTGATTTTGGGGAAGAAAGAAGGGAGAGATGATGTTCTAAAAATAAAATCAGACTGATTGCTATGGGATTCTTTACTCTTACTCCACCTGGGGTTTGGCATTCGGTTCTGGGTGCCATGTTTTCAGAGGTATGACAAGCACAAGCATTACTATAATGGTGAAGGAACTCAAATTTAAAGCATTCTGGGGTATTTATCCTAGAGAAGACCTAATGTTGCTGGGGCTGGGAGGTGGGCAACCAATTATTCTTTAAATCCTGAAAAGATTGTTATAAAGAAGAGGGGTCAGATTTATTCAGTATGGTCCCAGAAGACAAAGATCTAGGAGTTAGATTTTCATCAATAAAAGGAACTTTTAAATAGAACTGTTCAAGAAGACAGTGGGCCTGCCTTGTATAGTTAAGGGTTTCTCAAGCATGTCTGATGATATGCTAGGAATATTATGGAGAACAGTCCTATTTGGGGTAGAGGATTGGACTATGATAGCTGTCTCCAAAGTCCATGCTATCTCTGGGATTCTATGAGGTGCTAGAATGGATTCTGAGGATTTCTAGGCTAAGAGAAGTTAGTTGGATCACCTGTTCTTCCTTCACATAATTACACTCCCTGATTCCATCACTAAATCACCTTCATTGTATACAGTCCTTCAGCTTTGTATTTAAGGATTTGTTTTCTTTCCTAACACTTTTTCCAGTTTTACCTCACTTTATTTCCTAAAAGGACTCTTCAGATCCAGGCAAGTCCATCTCCCTATCTTTCCCCCCACCCCATTCTGTCAAATCTTCCTTGTTCCTTCCATAAAGTTTGATTCATATATTTCACAGGATTGGAAGGGATCTCAGTGACCATCAGTAGTCCACTCTGTATCTGATCAAAAACTCCTTCTACTGCATCCCAAGAGATTGACTTACCTTCTCTTGGATATGACAAATGAGTATATATTCATTACTGCCCAAGGAAACCTATTCCAATTTGAGAGTATCTTGTGAGCAACATTTCTTTTATCTATAGGTATATTCATAGGTATATATAGATATAAAGAGATAGACATAGACATATATAGGTAGATATTGAGATATCAGATATGTTTATATCTATATCTATTTAGATATACATTTATATCTATCTATATATCTATATATTTAGATATATCTATATCTATACCAATCTATCTATCTATGTGTCTCTGTGTATGTATATATGTATGTAAAATGTATGTACATGGGGTTAGATTGGAGCCCTTCCCAAAGAACTAGGGTTGCATTCAAGTCCTTTCCCGTGAGAGGTGTGTTCTGTTCCCAGCTTTATGGGAAGGGTTGTGTTTTACAATCTTCTGCTAAACTTAATAGCAAACTTAAATATTTCCACCTTCCACCAATTTTTCTTAATTGTCCCCTCTTGAGTAGAGCAGAATAAATCTAGTCCTTCTCCCACAAAAGAGTCATTAAAATGCCTGAAGACAGCTATTATATCTTCCCTGAGTTTTTTCCAGGTTAAACAGCCCTGGTTAACATTCGGATGGCATGGGTGCATTAGTATGATATAGCTCAACTGTAAGGGGACTTCACTATTGATTTTGCTTTTTTTGGACAACAGCTTGTCAAATAAGTAGTACACAAAACTAAAAATAATTCACAGGCTGTCTCCTTATCCTGGGATACCTAATTAGTAAAGATGGCCACTAATAAGCTATGGTTCCTAAAAGCATTGGATTTAGTCAATTTAGTCAGACACCTACTCCAATATTTATTATATGACTGTGGGAAAATTATCCAACTTCTTTGGGTGTCAGTTGCCTCATCTTTAACATGAGATGGAGACAAATATGAGTGTGTCTCAGACTCTATGGCTTCTGTCACTCTAAATTGATGATCTACTCTTTTTTCAGCTAAATAGGAAAATACTGAGGATATATGAATTAGCTTAGCAGAGTTGGGAAAGGTTGATCAGACGAAGTCTTCCAGGAAGAGGTGAGTTTTGAAGGAAGCTCCCAGGGCTGCTGGATTCAAGGCTAAGGGGGTTGGGGATGGGGTTTTTCTCTCCTCCCTTCCTCCCTCCTTCCTTCCCTGGCTCATAGCTCTTCATTAGCCAGAATCCCCAACTTTCCAGGAAATCTCATTTTAGCAGCAGGTCTGATTCATGGGCTTAGTTTCCCAAGCGTTCCCAGAGCAGCTCTCTGTCAATAACAGTTCTTTACAAGGTCCCCTGATTCATTTTCAGGTTGAAGACAAATTTTTAAAGAGGAGTTCAGTGTCGGAGCCATTCCAAAGGGGCTGTTAACTTAATGTCCCTCCTCATTCCCCACACTTAGGCTCCCTCTCCAACTACATGTGGGTCTGACCCTGCTGGTTTCCAGTTACTGTTTCTGCTTCTTTGTTTGGAAAGGGGAGAGAGGTGAAGAGGGAAAATAAGTAGGTGAAGCTATCCAGGGCTGGAATTTGGAGACTCAAGGGCTTTGCCCGTGAGACCTGACCACAAGCCCCTCACTGTCCCCTTGGCCCTTAACCTATTGCTTTGTAAGAGTAGGGATGATCATTTAGCCTGTCCCACTGCTTCCATGCAGTCCTGTCCCCAAGTCCCCTTACAGTTGCATCCTGTTTGGCATTTAAAACCCTTTACATTCTGGCTCCAATCTATCTTCCCAGACTTTTTTTTTGAATATTCCTGTTTCTTGCAAAATTTGTTACAGCTAAAGAGTCCCTCTGCTGCTTCTCAGATTCCCTGTCTTTGCCTAGATTGTCTGCCCCCTCCAACTCTCACTCCCCATGCCTAAAATGCCCTTTCTCCTCATCTCCAGCTCCCTTCCAGGCTTAAGTGCCACCTTTTCCATGAAGCCCATTCTGATCCCTCCAGTTATTTATACCTCCCTCCCAGAGATTCCTCAGTATATATTTTGCCATTTCTGTTTTTGTGTTTTCTCTCCAGAGAACCTAAAGTTTTGAAGGCAAGACTATTTAAATTTTTGTCTCTCCAGTACCTGGCACATATTAGGGCTTTAATAAATGTATGCTGAATAAATCAAATGAATGGCTTTCTCTGTTCTCAGTCTTTGAAGAAGGCAACCTTTATTCCAAAATCTCATTCTTCTTATGGGGAAGCTCTTCCAGAAATCATCCTGGGTTTTGCCGGAGCACGCCTGACACCAGGAAGATGGATGAGATAGTTAACTTGAGGCTATTTGGGGAATAAAGTCCAAATTTCTCAGCCTGGTATCCAAGACTCCTGCAACCTGGCATTATTTCATATCATTGCTGATGGGCAGTCCAAGGCAACTTGCATCTGAATCCTCCATGGGTATGATGCACCTTACCAAAAAGTGCCTTCCCCTTTCTAAGCCTTAATTTGATCATCTATAAAATGGAGATAATAATGCCCTCAGTGCTTACCTCACAGGGCTGCTGTGAGGTCGGTGCTTTGAGAAACCTTAAAGGGGAATTATTACTATGACACTCCTGGCAGACTGTTCACTATTGCCCAGATTCTTCCCTCACTTCCTATGAAATATTTCTCTTTGTGTACTCTTACCCTCCCCAGCATCCCAGCATGTTGAAACCCTAGGCTTCTTGCTAGTATTCTCCCTCCATGCATCTTTCTCTAATTTCTTTAGCTAAATGCGACCTCTTCCTTTTCTGAATCCTCCTAATATTCTTACATGAAGTGATTTGCACACAGAAGCAATGAATAAATACTTGCTTCATTCATTAATCCATTCTAAGGTTTCAGCTAACTTTTATCTGGCAACAGGAAAGGGAAGAGGAATTATTTCTTGGGCACTGGGTTTTGATGGTATCAACAGGAAATGAGACTCGGATCCTATAAAATGGCAAAGAAAGGATGAACAAGAACAAGCCTGCAACATTCCCAGGATGAGAACCAGATGAAAATATTTAACAAAATCAATAATAACACAATAGAAAGTAGATGGTGTCAATAGGTGATTTTCTAAGTCAATATACAGCTGGTAGGGATTTTTATGTGCAGTTTTAGTGGCCCCTCTTTTTATTTGAGTTTAACACTACTAGTTCAGATGACTTCTTAGCTCTTTTTCATTAGCTACAGACCCATAATCATTAGATTTACCACAGGATTATATATTTGGGGACTACAAGAACTCTTTAAGACCATCTCCTGAGTTGTTGAAGGATTATAATATTATAGATTTAGGAGATGGAAAAGAACTTACAAGCCATGTAGTTCAACTCTCTAATTTTATAAAGGAAGAATACAAGTTTAAGAGAGGTCAATCAACTAGCCTAGGCATATACAACTTGTTAGTGTTGAAGAAGGTGTCATGGATACAAGTCCTGAGTTGAAGAGGAGTTATGACGTTGTTGTGATAGAGTGGAACAAGTGTCCACAGTGATGGGTACAGATTATTGAAGTGTTAAAGAAACATCTTTCCCAAGTACCTAGGACAGTGTTTCATACATGTAATGGATTTGTCATCTCTGCTCCCTACCATAGATCTCCTCTTCACCTGTGCAAATTGTAACCCATTTACATTCTCTCATCATTCACAGTTCCTCTTTATTCCTTTCTGGAAATCTTCTATACATCTACTCATCATTTTTTAATTCTTTAATATTTTATGGTAAGCAGCAAACAGTCCAACACTTGGGCTATCTACTTGTTGACCCCCTGCTCTTCACCTTTGATACATGAATTTACTTTGGCTTTGGAATGTATTTTTACATTTATGTTGGCACACAGGAGTATCTGCCATCTTACGTAGATCCCTTATGGATAGGTGAGGGGATCTTGACATGAATTTTGTAAGATGAAAAAGCATAAATGGATCACAATCTACATTGGTGGAGGAAATGCCTATCTAGGAATATCAGGAATCATGGAAGTATCGGTATGTCTGCTGTTCTTCTAAATAACTTCCAATGAAATAATGAAATCAACCTGTGAAGATTTAAAGCTACCCTGAGGTTAACACTTTCCTGAAATTCAATCTACATTAAAAAGGAAAGTATCATCTCTAAAAATGATTCCATTCAACAGTCTTATAGGAACTTCCTACCTGGCTCACACTGTCCCTGGATAGTAAACTTTTTGGCATAAAAGAATTGTCCCTGATACAAACTCCCTGATGGGGAGTGAGAGTAAAGAAGGATGAAGACAAAGTCAGTAGAAGCTTAAACTGGCAGAATAGATGGCTGTGTCAATAAGACTAATACATATTTTCCTGGCACAATTAGTCACAAATGGAAAGTGGAATAACATCCTCTATATGTGTGATGAAGCTGGCAACAAAGCTGTAATATCAAAGCAATGTTTGTCCCCTTGAGGGTCTTTGGATTTCTGCAGATGTTACTTTGATTTATTCTTTTTCTGGATGATGTTACTTTAGACTCTTCCCAATGGGGGCTCAATGCCCAGGAAAGAGAAAGTGCTAGGACATGTCTGCCTATTTTGGTTGGAGATCAAACTGAACTGTTTGGAAGTATGTGGTACACGTTTATCTGTGTAAATTCACTAGTTTCTTGGATGTATGGAATCAGAGAATTGGAAGAAAATTTAGAGACCTTCTGGTCCACCTCTTCCCCATTCCTTTTCATTTTATCGCAGAAATCAAGACTCCAAGAAGGGAATGAGTTGCCTATGGTGTGATAAGTGACAGCTGGTAACTGAACCTAGACCTTCTGGTTTCCACTCCAGAGATAATGCTCTACATCATAGGGCAGATCATTGTAGTCCTGTAGTCACTCCTGTTAGTTTGTAAACATGAGAGACCCTCATTGGCAATAGTTCTTGGACTCAGGATTTCCAGTCAGCCTCTTGGGAAGCTAAAAAGAGTTGATAACAAGGCATCCGAAAATGGAATGGAATTATTTCCTAGCCAGTGGATTTGATGGAGGGCAATAGGAAAAGTGACTCAGATCCTTTAGGGGCTCACACACAGCCCTCCTCATTCCATCCCTTAGGAGGTAGATTGACTTATAAAGAGAAGATCGATTATTCTGATTGTTCAGAAATATACCAGTAGAGGCCAGATTTCAAGGGGGATTGGTCATAGAATAAAGTTTATAAGACCTATACTGTCAATCTCTAGCAATGGTTCTCAACTTGGGATCCTTAAACTTTCTTTTTTTGTCACGTATTTCAAGATTTCCTTTGTAATCCTACATATATCATCTTATAGTTAAATTATTCTTCTTAGATGGGATCCATAGGCTATCCAAGGGTTTCATGATATCAAAAGGATGAAAACTCTGGTTTTCAGACTTGTTGCATGGAAGCCTAATTCACGCCTTACCTCTTCAAACAACTTTTTCAATGCAGAATTAAGGAAAATCAGGATAGGGAAGTCTGGCAGGTGGTCAGTGAAAGCAACTTACTTTTTTAAGTTTTACTCAAATTGCTAGGCAGTGGATAATGTCCTTTTTCTTAGAGGACCAAAGTGACAACCTATGTTGGAGTCAGAGTCAGGGCTGATCAGACCAAGATAAGCTCTGAAGGTTGTGTGAGCATTTGGGGGTGGATTCTCTAACTTTGCACATTTCATGTTTCTTTTGAGCTAATTCAATTCTATTTTGCTCATAGAACATGGAATCTTCTCTGATGAGGGCCCACCATACTGGGCGTCCTGTGCCAGTGTCTCCTGTGTCACTCAATTGATTCCAAAGTTCTTGAGAGACCTTGAGAATGCCTTGTATCACTTTTCTGGCCATCATAAAAAGCATGATAGACCGTGAAGAGAGCATTGAGAACTCTGAAGCAGAATGGTTGGATTAAAATCTTCCCGCTGATATTTAACTATGTGATGGTGAGCAAGTCACTTAACTTGCTGAGGTCTCATCTACAAAATGAGGGGGTCTCTGAAGTTCCTACTATCCCTGCTCCTATGATCCATTTTCTTCCCCCCCCCATGTTCTGTGTCCAGTTACACACTGGAAGAAGCATTAATAAGTTGTGTCTGCAAACCTACTCCAGCCTGTGTGTCTTTTCCCTGCCCCTCATCCCATTTCTAGTTGAATTTCCTGTATTTGAGAGGAAGGGTGGGGGGTGGACATGATCACACGTGTGTGGATGTCTATAGAACAAAACAGAACCAGGTGTGAGCACATCTGTTCTCCGGGTCCCTCTGCTCCAGCCCCATCCTGGTCTCTTCCATTTATTTATTTAAGAAAAATCAGACACAGTGGTGGGTTAAAAACCCAAATGGAGAAATCACATCTGAGAAGTCACATCATCCAAACCAGCTGTCCCTGGGGGGTGGCGGTGATGCTGGTGCCCTCAGCTCCCACCCTTAAAGACAATGTGTCTCCTGGTGCCCTCGGACCCACCCCATGGGGGTCTCTGTTGGTAGAAGGGGAGAAAGGCAGCCTCTCCTAGCGCCTCCCTCATCCTCCCACCCAACCCTGGCCCACCCGGAAAGGGAATAAACAGCTGGCAAACCCATGACAAGTGGCTAAGGCGTGGTGAAGACCTAGCTGAGGAAATCACAGGGTTAGAAGAATTTGCTCCTAACTGGGAATTACAGGGCAGTGCCCTCGGGTTGGGAGCAGGGGTGAGACATTGTGGGGAAACCACAAGAGTGGGGGCAGAAGGAGCTCCCCTTTTCTCTCTTCTCTGCCTTTTTCCTTCACCCTTTCTGGGACAGTCTCTTTGCCAGGGCCTCCTCTCTGGATTTCCAGGGTGGAGGGGAAGGGGTATGGACAGAGTAGACCCCCACCAACACGCCAGTTCCCTGCCCTGGGTCTCCATAGGAAGGAGGCAAGATTTGAGGGTATGGGCAAGGTGAGGGTGCCAGAGTCAGACTCCAGCCTTGACCCCCTTCTGCTGACCCTGTGACCAAGAGCTCCCACAGGGACTCCCATAAGTAATATAGGGAGGTTCCCAGCTCTGGAGAGGGACTCCCTAGGGATGGAGTCTCCCAGATTATCGAGGGCTATGACTTCCCAACCCAGCCCCAATTCTTCAGCTCTGCAGCTCCATCCCTCAGGAGGGCTGGGGGGAGGCCCCTCGTCCCCATCCTCAGGACAGAAATCCCTGAATGTAGGTTTGAGAAAAGTCATTGTGCAGCTTGGGGAAAGGGAAGGAGGAGAAATGGCGGACATGGGAGGAGAGGAAGCAGACCCCCCAAGAAGGGATAATTCTGGGAGCAGATGAAGCTTGGGAGGGGCACACAGGGCAAAGCCCATGGTTCTCTCTCCTTCTCCCAACTCCTTTTTGTCTCTCGTCTCCACACTGACTTACCCACTCTCCAGGGGAAAAAAAAGAAGCATTAGATTTTAAAAGGCAGTGGAGACATTGAGAGAGGGAAGATGGGGCCTCTCCTCCAATCCCTTCCTACTGGGCTAGTCCCCCCAGAGGGAGAACCACCTGCAAAGGGAAGGGGTCCAGGCTTCAGAGCCAGCCCTAACCCAATGTTGGGAGACGGGGAGAAGGTTAGGATTTATAAAACCCAATCCAACAAGGCCCAGAATAAGCCCGGGAGGTTGAGGCAGACTCGTCCCGGAAAAGCAGCTGAGTGGGACCCGGGTGGAGGCTCAGGGTGGTTGTGGGAGGGCACACACATCTAAGCAATCTCTTTGATTCTGCGGATGTAGTTGTGCAGGTCCTGGGGGGCAGCCAGCGTGCCCCCTGCCACATCTGGGCAGCCCCATCTCAGGTCCTCCTCCTCCTCCTCCTCCCCAGCGGGCACTGAGTCATACGCTAGCTCTTCAGAGGGCATTGTGGTGAAAGTGGTGAACTTGACCCTCTTGCGCTTGGAGGTGGGAGAACTGGCTGGGTCCTCAGCCTGGTCTCGGGCTGAGCCCCCTGAGCTGCCGTCCCCTCTCCCGTGGACTTGACTCTGGACGCTGGTCTGGGAGCTGCCACTGCTGTGGTGGTCCCCGTGGCAGCAGGCGGGCACGGCCTCCAGAGGGTTGCCAGCAGGTGGTGAGAGCTCACCCTGGGCCCTCAGAGGCTGCCCGTTACCCAGAAAGACCCAGTGATGGGAGTGGTCCATGCTGGTCTGGCCCTCCGGGGGGATCCTCTTGTGTCGATACCGGAGTACAAATACAATACAATTGATGAGGAAGACGAGGATGGCCAGGCAGAAGACACCCAACAAGGCATACATCCCGATCTCCAGGTCCGTCAGCCCCCGCGGCATCTGGGTGAAGCCAGTGGGGATGGGGGGGAAATCCTCTGTGGGAGGCTGAGGGCCAGCCGTCCCTGGTGTGGGTGGCCCCTGAGGGGAAGCAGTGCCTGGGTGGCCAGCCCCCATAACTTCGTCCTCGCTGTCTCCACCATCCCCTCCTGGGCCAGGCTGGCTCGGGCCCGGGTAGTCATAGGTGGGGTCCTCTTCCTCATTCCCAAAGTGGACTCGGAGCCCCACGGCTGCTGTGGCCAGGATGCTCTTCCTCTTGGACTTCTGACAGCTCTCTGCAATGGTGAGATCAGCCTGGAGCAGCAGGCCTTCGCCCTCAGCCTCGGCCACCACAAGGGGAAAGGCCCGGTCCTGGGTCACGGTGGCCACCCGCTCATCTCGGCTGCTGACCAGCAAGCTGTAATCTCTCGGGCTGTACAGGGACAGTGGAGCCATGGTTCCATCACTGTAGGACAGCCAGAGGCTCAGGAGGGCTTCCTGAAAGAGGGCAATCAGGGGAAAGGGAAGGTATCATTGTTATGGCATCTATATCTTTGTCTATCTATCTATCTATTTATCTATCTATCTATCTACCATCTATCTACCTATCTATCATCTATCTATCTATCTATCTATCTATCTATCTATCTATCTATCTATCTATCTATCTATCTGTCTGTTTATCTATATTTAAATTCTATCCATATATCTATATCTATGTCTATCTGTCTATGTCTATATCCATCTATCTATATCTATCTATTTATCTATATCTAAATTCTATCTATATATCTATGTCTATCTATCTATATCTATATCCATCTATCTATATCTATATCTATCTATCTATCTATATCTAAATTCTATTTATATATCTGTCTATCTCTATCTCTATCTCTATCTCTATCTCTATCTCTATCTCTATGACAGCTAGATGGCTTGGTGGATAGAGCACCAGACTTCTTCTTGAGTCCAAATAGGGCCCTACCCATTTATTACCTGTGTGATCCTATGCAAGTCACTTAACCCTATTTGCATCAGTTTTCTCATCTGTCAAATGAGCAGGAGAAGGAAATGGTCACCCACTTCAGTATCTTTGCCAAGAAAACCCCAAATGGGATCAGGAAGACACTGCTAAAATGACTGAGCAACAGCCACCACCACTATCTTTAGCTATCTCCCTTATCTCCAACCTCACTGCCTTGATATGCTCAGACCCCCAGTGCATCCTAAGGACTTCTGCATCTTCTGACTACAACCTTAGGATTGAACTTCCTAATATGTTGTCTCTTTCGATTGGAAGGCAAGCTCCTCGAAAGCAGGGACTGTCTCACATTTTCCATTTGCATACCCAGCAATTAGCACAATGCTTGACTCACTGTCAGCAATTAATAAATGATTTCTCACTTGTCCATCCATTCATTCAAAGCCTTCCCTCATCACATCCTCTCCTCCATTCCTCCCACCCCATTATCTTAGTGGAGTTCAGCTCAGTCTCTTGTTCTCCGGTATCAGCCTCATATTTCCTTGTCCTGCTTTGGAGAATTTGAAGAAAAATCTGTTTTTCCTCTCCTTTGACATGTGTAGGGGGCTCTTATTATCTCCTCTATTTTCTGGCCCAAGCCCTCCTTGGCCTTCTACCCACACCCTAAATAACTGTAAACTCCATAAAAATATCAAACCTAAAAGAGATTTTAGAAATCACTCAGCTCAACCTCATTTTAAAGAGTAAAAACTGAGACCCTCAAAGAATGTCATTTGCCTAAAGTTGCACACCCAAAATCATTGTAACTCTGTAGAGATATCAGGGATTTTAGAAATAACAGCTTGACCTCCTCATTTTAAAGAGTAGGAAACTGAGGCCCTCAAAGAGTAAGTCATTTGCCTGAAGTTGCACATCAAGTCAATGCCAGAGGCAGCAGCAGAACCTGAATAACCTGAATCCATTGCCCCAAAGGTTCTTCCTGTCTCAGACACTTATTAGCTGTGTGACTGACATTTAAATTCTCTGGGCCTCAGTTTCCACATCTGTAAAATAGGGATGGTGGTCTTCACAATGTCTGTCTGGAGTCTTTTCCTCTAAGTCGGTGGTCCTGAGATTCCCTGCTTGATGTTAGACATGGTCGGCTTTTCTGCATCAAATTTTTATTCCCCTCTCCCTCTTTTTCTTTCTTCCTGTTGCTATTGGATAGGGAGAAGAGGGAAGTAGCTAGAGTTGGGGATTAGGAGTTGGATGGAGTGAGGGAACATAAGTGTCTGGTCCTCCAGAGACTTGAGGACAGATTTCTCAGGTTTCCAGAAGTGCTCTCTAGTCACTGAGTGCAGAAAGATGGATGGCTGGACTTCCCCTAATTAAGTCTGAAGCCAGCCATGATAGAGCAATGGAGTGAAGAGAATAATATTCAGCTCCCCATGTTTGAGCCCCCCTGAGCCAGGAGGGAGCATCATGGGAAGGGTGAATAATATGCCACCTGTAGTTGCCCCAGTTGGCAGAGGCTGGGAACGGTGTCTCCTTCCCTTCCGTTTCATCCCTCATTCACCTGCTTGAGGAAGCTGAGGGTCTGCTGGGCTGCTGTAGTAGCCAAGATGGTGTGACTATTTCCAGGGCTAGGGCGGAGGGAGAGGGACAGGCTGGCTACCACCTGGCCTCGGAGCTCCGTGATGCTGACCTTCTCCTCTGTCACCGTCACCATCGTCTCTCCCAGGACGGCCTCCGTCAGGGGGGACACAACCTGGAGAGGAGGAGCAAGTCGGACGCTGTGCATTCAGGCCAAGGTGAGTGTGGGGGAGATGTGGCAGGTAACTTATAGCCTGTCCCAACTCCAATCCTTTCCCTGATCTCTCTTTCCCCCAAGAGGATCCTTCTTTTGACTATAGATCAGGGCTATGAGTCAAGAACAGGTATAATAGAGGGATGGGGAATAATTAGGGGCTAAAGTCACCTTCGGGGTCCTTTTGTCTTTAGAGTCAGGAGGTTGGGTGGAAATAGGGAGCCAAGTCCTACCTTAAATGGAGTAGTCCCAGGCTCAAGGCCAGCCAAAGTGCTACTGTCCACCAGTTGGGCCACACGGGGGTCACCCACCCTCATGAAGTCACTGACCAGATCGGTCACCTCCACCAGCCAGTCAGGGCCTAGCATGGTGACCACTTGGTCAGTGCCCTCGGAGGACGTGGTGTGGAACTGGGTGAAGACTTGGAGGGTGGAGTGTTGATACTGCAGAGTACAGCCCCGGTTCTGCCGCCTCTCTTCCTCTTCCTCCTCCTCATCCTCACTCTCCCTAGCTGACCTGGGCATAAGCAGGTAGAGAGCAGGGTTAGGATGGATGTTCGGGCCTCCAGCCCCTGTGCTACCAGAGGGCAAATGCACATGTGTGAGCATAGTGTGCACGTGTGTGTGTGTGCATGTGCATGCATGTGTTTGCACTTGTGCACACCTGCAATGTGTGTATAAGTGTTAAAGAGGAAAGGAAGCAAAGAGGGCAGGGGTACAGGGGTCAGTTGGGCTAAATCCTGCCCCATCAGACTTTCCCCATAGTCTGATATGTTGTTGCTCTCTGTGATCTCACTTTCCTTGTCCAGTCCTTCCCTTGACTGCCCTCTAGAGAAGTAGAATTTCTCGTGTTGGGGGCCTAGGAGGCTGGCCCCTCTCCCCCAGGCTCTTTGCTTCTCCCCTACTCTATGAAATATCTTACTTGCAGAGATATTGCTTCCTTTGCCTCCCTCTGGTGTTTCTGGGGTTGGACTAAAGGGTTTCTGAAGCTCCTTCAGACCATAAATCTATAATCCCATGTTTCACCTGCCCCTCCCAACCATAACCCTCTTCTCTTGTGTTTACTCATCATTCCCCTTTTCCACCTAAATATTCTAGAAAAACAATATCCTTTACTCCAGCCCCATTATCTGAGGAGCCCAGCATCTCTCTCATGAGTGTGAGATAGAGTCGAGTCTTTGATTTGTAGTCAGGAGAATCAGGGTTCAAAGCCTGGCTCTGCCACTGATTAACCACATGCTCTTGGGCAATCATTCAGCTTCTTATCATTAAAAACACTAGTTTGGATTATTTTCCAATGCCCCTCCATGTCCTGTGAATATTACTTTTTCTGGCCCTCTTTCATGCTCTCTCTCTCTCTCTCTCTCTCTCTCTCTCTCTCTCTCTCTCTCTGTCTGACTCTCTCTCTTTTTCTGTCTCTCTCTTTGCCTTCATCTGTCTGTCTCTCTCCCTCTCTCTCTGTCTTCCTCTCTGTCTCTCTGTTTTCCTCTCTCCTTCCCTTCTTTTTTCTGTTGTTTCTCTTCCATCATTCTCTTTCTTTTTTCCAATCTCTCTATTGAAGTTTTCCACCCCAAAAGTTCAGAGTGGGTGTAGACAGATGTGATCTTGAACATTAATATATGGGTAAGTGGAAGCATATGCTTGCTCCTGTGTATGTCCAGAAATGGTCTATGTGTGTGTGTGTGTGTGTGTGTGTGTGTGTGTGTGTGTTGGTGAATACACCAGAGGTTGAACATGGCACCCAACAAGGTCCACTTGGGGGTGGGAGACTGTATGTCCCCAGGCTTCATGCCTGTACCTTCTGTCTGGGAGAATGGGTACCCTCCAGCCCTTCACTTGGCTGAGTCGGGCATCGGACAGTTCAATGTGTAAGGGTAGTTTGGGGACCCAGACAGTCATCTCCAGGGGGGCGCTCAAGATGTCATATCGGAAGGTCACCCGAGCATTCATGGAACCCCGCGACTCCTTCCCACTCACAAACACATAGTCACAGCTGCTGGACACCTGTAGGGAAGGGAAGGGAGGATGTGAGTTAGAAAACCTTATTGTGTTGTAAAGATCCTTGATTGGGTCTTTGGACCCAACTGGAAGGAATGGATGACTTGGCCATGGGGAGGCTCGAGAAGGGGACTACTAGAGATAGAGGAGGGTGGCTGGAGAAGTGTTGAGGCAAAGAGGATCCTGGTGGAGAGGGAACAGAGCCAGGGGCCCGGCAGGAGAAGCCACTACCCAAATAAGTTGGTATAGAAATGTCTCCACAGCACAGAGTGAGCTCACACACTGGCTGCTCTGGATCCTCCTGTCCATCTGTCTGGAGCTCCTCATTCTCCAGCAGGCAGATGCCAGGGGCTTAAATGCAGACATGTCCTCAAAGGACCACTCCCTATCCAGCCTGATAAAGTCAGTTAAGGGCTCACCAACCTCATTGCTAGACTGATGATCCATAGGATCATGGAAAGAGCTTTGTCTTTGGATTAAAATCCAAAGGACCTGGGTTCAAATACTGTGTACTCTGGGCGAGCCAGCTCTTTGGGACTTAGTTTCCTAATTTGCAAATTGGAACAATTGGACTGGCCAATCTCTGATGAACTAGATGGTCAATTCCAGCTCTAGAGGTTTTAAAGTGTGATCACTGCCTAGGTCCATGAAACCATGAGGAACATTCCCTCAACGTCTCCCATAGACCACAGGGAATGGTCTCAAGGAGACACCCAGATGTGCACAAGCACACACAAGTTCTACGGTCCACAAACACGAGTGGAGTGGAAGGGATGGGATGGTAGCACAAAGCAGGGAGAAAGAGGTTGAGCACTCTTTCAGCCTGGGTTCAAGCCTGCTTCTGATGCCAAATGGTTGTGTGACTTTGAGCAAATATAATACAATTAAACTGAAGAGAAGGTATTGATGTGTGTTGGTAGAAAGACTCCTCTCCTAGGAGTTCCCCATATTGATGAAATCATAGGTTCAGTACATTTCCCTACTGGTGCCTGACACATAGAAGGGTCTTTATAGAAGTTCATTGAATTGAATTAAAACACACACACACACACACACACACACACACACACACTTCACTGAATTAAAATACACACATATAAAAGTCATTGAGTTAAAACATACACACACATGCATCTGAACTGCTCTGGTCCACACATGGGCACATAAGAGCGTGCTCCCACTCCATCATAAACACATATGGAATGTATTCAGGATGGGGATGGGATGAGGGGGAGGATGGAAGAAGTGTTGAAGCTGTCTGGATTCCTTCTCCTAATTCTCCCTTTTCCCCTCCCCCACAATAATGTGGGGGCTTTTAGCCTAGAATCCCTAAAGATATAGGTCATCATTGTCACAGTGGTTGGAAGAGGGGATGCTAAAGCAGTGCATTTCCCCATTAAAAGTCAGTGGACTAAATGTGATTTGAAGCATGGTGTCTCCACATTTTTTATTTGCTTACTTTTTCTTTCTCATTTTTTTCCCATTTTGGTCTGATTTTTCTTGTACAACATGACAAATATGGAAATATGTTTTAAAAGTTTGTGCATGTTTAACCTATTATCAGATTTCTTGCTACCTTGGGGAGGGGCGCAGTAAGGGAGGAAGGGAGAAAAAAATTGGAACTCAAAATCTTACGAAAATGAGTGCTGAAAACTATCTTTAGTGTATTTGAAAAAATAAAATACTATTTAAAAAACCATTCATGGAGAACCTTCAAGATTTGGGTGAATCACACTGTTAAAAAAATCTACTCTATTCCCATCTCAGAGAACTGGATCCTTGGATCGGTTGGTGGAGGGGCTGGGGGCGGGGGGGGTTTAGGATCTAGGGGAGCCAATTGGTCTAACTATTCCTCTTCTGGGCTCTGTGGCCATGGATATCAATCACCTCAAGAAATATCTCTTGGAGACAAAAATTCAGTTGCTAAGAGCATGAGTCTGGTGGGAGGTTCTCTATATTTGAGGTGGTTTAAGGAAAACTGGCAGTACAGTGGATAGAGAACTGGGTCCCTCTGTTCAAATCTGACCTCAGACTCTGACTAGTTGTATGATAAACTACTAAACTACTGTCTGCCTCAGTTTCCTCATCTGTAATATGGCAATGCTAATAGCACATACTCCACATGGTCATTGAGGATAAAATGAGATATTTGTAAAGTGCTTTATAAAACCTTAAAGTATTATATAAAATATTAGTTATTAATATTATTCTTCCTAGAGGCAGAATTATGTGTGGTTGAGATGAATTACATAGAAAGAAAGAAAGAAAATACTTTGCAAAGAAAGAGGGAGAAAAAGAGAGAGAGATAAACAGAGAGAGAGAGAGAGAGAGAGAGAGAGAGAGAGAGAGAAAGAGAGAGAGAGAGAGAGAGAGAGAGAGAGAGAGAGAGAGAGATACAGCAAAGGCAGAGTGAGAAGGATGAAGAAGAAACAAAACCCCACAGCTCCCCCTTCTTCTGTTCTCCTTAATGCTGAATTATTTACAGGAACAGAAAACAGATCCAGCCATGTAATCTTTTGATTTATGGAGCCCGCCAGGAACCCTGACACTGTAATCATGGCTCTCTGGCTCCCCAGGTAAGAGGCCTATGCCAACTTTCCTCCCCTCCCTCTTCCTCCATTTCTCTGCTTCCCCATTTACTCCTTCCATTCCTCATCCCTTCCCCTGCTTGCCTCCAACCCATTTTCATACTGGGCAAGAAGGGATAAATCAGGGAGCTCCCCTGGAGGTAATCTGACAAATGATTTATCACAAACTGGGCCTCCTACATTTCTGGAATGCTGAGGACAGGCTATCTCTACAATTGTTTTGTTTAAAGTAAGCAGCTTGAGGTATTTATGGATGGATCGGGGTGGAGGGATGGGGGATACAGATGATCACAGCTTTATAATTGGAAGGGACCTTAGGGGTCATTAAATCTAACCCTGTCATTTTATAGATAAAGAAACTGAGGCACAAAGAGATTAACTATGGATTGATTACACTGCTATTAAGGTATGTAAGGTGACTGGAACCAAGTCATCTCGAGCCCACATCCTTTGCCCCATCTATTGTAGTGCTGGTTTCATAACTTAAGAAAGGAATATTGTGTACTTCTAGATCTACAGTAAAAAGTTCTTTTCAATTATTCCCTGAATTTGTGCCAAGCCATTTCTCCTCCATTATTCACACATCTAAAAGGTCACCTCCTCCAGGTAGCTTTTCAAGACTCATCAGAACAAAAACACAACACCAATCCCCCAAAACAAAACCCCCAAATAACGAAAATGAATAATTTCCCCCCAACTTAAGACAGAGGACCTGAAACTTTCATTGTTCCATCCTTCCCTTTCCCCACTGTGATGTTGTATCATCTGATACCCCAGCAAAAATGGATTTATCCTTGAGTATTACTGTATGCTGATTTAACACCTTGTGACTCAGGTCCCCTGCCACTGGGATAGTGGCTCCCTTGGGGGATCTTGAGTGACACAGTGCCCACCTTGATGATGTCCTCATTGTTGGACTCACACTCCACCAGAGCTGAAACATCCAGAACCACGCCTGTCACTTCAATAGCGATGACCTTGACTGGTATGGCCACTGTCCGGCCAGTCAGGATGGCTGTGTTGATGATCTCAGTGTCCTGTGGCGGGAAGAAGGGAAGGAGATGATGTTTAAAAAACCCAGTTTGTCATGGCTCTATCAAGAACTCAACTTACTTCGTTTTCTCTGTCATCTTGGAAAAGAAAAGTATCAGTCCCCCTCATTGTCCCTTTTAAGTCTTCTCTCTCACCTTCAATGCTCCTCCCTCCTGTTCTTGACTCTTCAGCTGGGCAGCAAATCAAGTCTATCCTTGCACCAACATGCAGGTCCAGATTCACAAGCAAATTCAGATACACACTTTCATAGATACACAATTCTCAAGTAAATTGTATCACTGAATTCTTCTAACTGGCCCCTTAGATAATTGTTGATTTGAATTAATATTAAACATCACCCTCAGATATTGTCTCACAAGTTCATTCAGTCACCCTGATCTTTAGCCACTTAGTCTTAACACAATTACTCCCTTCCTCTTCTTTCTGCTTCTGTCACTGTTCCCCCTTTCTTTTTTCTCTCTTTGACCTTTGAGGCTATCTAGCATAACCTTCTAATTTTATGAATGAGAAAATTTGGGGCCAAAGATTGAATGACTTGCTCATGGTTAAAGAGGTAATAAGTGGCCGAGTCAGGATTTGAACTCAGGTCCCTACCTCCATAATACTGTGCCCTTTCCACTGTACCACACTGTCCCCATGACATGTATCTATCCATAGATTCATAATCATTTGCACATGGTTACACATATATATTAGGAAGTGCATAATTGGGTTACCCAATTTACATACATTCACTGATCAATCAATCAATCAATTAATTAGCAAGCGTTTATCAAATACCCAGCAGTAGGATAGACACTATGGATACAAAGACAGAGATGAAACAGCCCCTGCCCTAGTCATCAGGAAAAACAAAGTGGACATATGCAAATACGTATGAAACATGGGAGGGTACATTGGCAGCCGAGGGTCTCCATGGAGACCTCCATCATTTAGGAAATGGCATTATATACACAAATTGCATCACAGCCCATCATGCACTTGGGATGTCTCTCACCATAGCCAGAGGCAGAATCGCCTGAACATCCCTCTGGATGACGGTCAGCTCAGTCACTGCCCTCTCTAAGTCAGGCAAGGGGCTCCTGCCTCGGTAGTCGATATGCCACATGATCCGGCGCTTCACGGACTGGCTGGTGAAGTTCTCCATCTCAAAGTCCAGCTGCAGGATCTCCAGGGGTCCCTCGCCCTCCCTGCCAGGTATGAAGGTGGTAGCCAGGATGATTGAGCAAGAAAGGACGGGGGCCATTCTTCCTTGGGGGGAGATGGGGAGCCCAGAGAGCAATCTTACTGACCCTTGAGAAAGACTAAATAATTGGGGCAGGGATCTCTCCCAATCCTGCTCCCCCACATCCCATCTCCAGTTCCTGGCTTAACAAAACTTGCCCAGCTCTCTAATTTTCCAATGTCTAATGTATTCATGCCCACTGCTTTTCCCCTTCTAGCTTGTGTCGGAAACAGAAGCTTCTCTGTTGGCAGTAAAGATCTCTGGTTCTGCCTTATCTGGGCTTAATTTTTTTCCCCTTTTAAAACTCCCTTCCCTTTCCTGCTTGACAATTCTTTCTTGCTCTCTTCCCCAACTTCCCCCCAGCAGTGGATGCAGGAAGAGAAGGGTGGGCAGGGGGACCACCTTCTAGGAGTCCAAGATGGCTATTGGGGCTGACCTGGGGAGTAAGGGGGCACTTTGAGTTCTGGACACATCCACGGTGGCGGTCGAATGCTTTCCCCCAGTGAGCAGCTCTGAAGTCACCTGCCACTGGCCACTTCGGGCCTTGGTGCCCAGTAGGGTTACTCCTTTCTTGGCCTTCACCCTGAGGACGAAGAGGGAAGAAGAAGGGGCTGGGGGTCATGCTGGGGTCCAAGGCTCTTTCTAATTCCAGAGATCACTAAGCAACACCATTTGCCATGTAACTCTAGTTCAAGGCACAGTGAGGAAGGCAGGATGAGCTCACTCTCTCCTTTGAACTCAGAAGTGTATTCCCTCTGCCTGGGGGAAGGCAATCCAATCTGCCTCTTTGTGAAGGGAAAGCTCAGGGAAATCTGGGGAATTCTCTCTCAGTTCCAAGGATTCAGAGGATTCACTTTATTTACTCAGCAGTCTGAAACTGGGCTGGTGAGCTTTCTCACTTTCTCACACTCAGGTGTTACTGACTTGTTAAAGTTGACACTTCCCAGAGGGAGCCTTATTTGTAATTCAATTCAACTAATATCCACTAATCACCTATTAATCACCAAGGCTACTGCACTGGTTGGTACAAGGGTGAATAGGGCTCATTTCTTACCCTCTAGGAGTTTAAAATCCTGTTAGGCTAGCAAGGAGAGGGTAATGTATGATCCAAAGATTGTGGTCCTTTGTCCTGAAGAGGACTAGGTCATCAGGAAGATGATACAGTGACTTAAAGATGAATTGGATTTAAGGGAAGGAAGGCTGTGCAAAGTCACCAGCCTCATTTTTTCCCTCTGAAACCACCTGGGTGCAATGTCAAGATATAGATCAGGATGATTAGAGATGGCTCTGGACGCAGATGTCAAGATATAGATCAGGATATTTAGAGATGGCCCTGGATACACTGGCAGTTGATCCAAAAGAGTGAATTATTACAGGTGGGATCTCAGGCAAAGAATTGAGTGAGGACAGACTTTTTTAGTGTTGGGAGAAAGGAAAAGGAGCTTCCTTCTATTCCTCAATGTGTACTCTTCAGTGGAAAGATTACTGGTGCTGAAGACAGAGAATGTGGGTTTAAATTCTAGCTAATTGGTATTGTGCAGAGAGCTCCTGGCTTAGAGTCAGGGAGCACCAAGTTAAAATACAGCTTCAGAAACTTCCTAGGCAAGTCACTCTGTTTGCCTCAGTTTCCTCAACTATAAAGTAAGGATAATAACAATGCTTACCTCTCGGGGTCATTGTAAGAATCAATTGAGATAATATTTGTGAAATACTCAGCACAGTGCCTGGCATACAGTAGTCATTTAATAAATACTTAATCTTGGTCACTTACTACCTGTGGGTTGTTTGGAAAATCACAATCTCAGTTTTCTCATCTGCAAAACCAAGAGACTAAACTAATGCTTCCAATGTCTCTTCCAGTTGTAATTTATGATCCTCTGACTTCATGTAGACATCCTTATGGGACTGTGATCTATTCATAAAGGCAGTTCTGATTGTGTTTTCCATTATCTGAAGGCTCAAAATTTAGGAAGTTATGATTTGATGGGACTACATTGACCTGCAATGCAAATGAAGTGTGGATCATGCACTTCAATTTGCTGAGATAACTCCATGGGAGAGGTGCTGAATCTCTCTGGAAACTAAAGTTAAAATTTACTTATTCTCTCTTGCCTTCTCCTTCTCATCCCTTTAGGGACAAGGACATTGTTGTGACCTTCCACTAGTCCATTCTGGCAATAGAAGTCAATGTAATCAACCTCACAGCTTCCCAAAGGTGCTTAATGAATATGGAGAGAGGTTTTGACCTTGGCAGCTAATTCACCTATTGAAGCCTGGGAGAGGCAAACAGGAGGGAATGTTTACACACTTTCCCCTCTCAACTTTACAAACCCCAATGCTCTTCTCTCTCGCCTCCTCCAAATCCTCCATTAACAGGCAGCTAGGAGACTCAGCAGATAAAGTGTTGCACTTGAAAAACCAGAATTCAAGGTTAGCCTCTGATACTTATTAACTGTGTGACCCTGGGCAAGCCACTTACACTCAGTAGAATACAAATAAAACATCACTCGCCTCACAGGGCTTTGCAAAGGTCAAAAAAGGGAACGTATATAAAATACTTTGCAAGCCTTAAGGTCCTATATCATCATTATCATCATTATTAATTAATGCTAGCATCTCTCACATCCTCAATCTGGGCTTCCTTTCCTTAGCCCAACTCTTCCCCCACTTTTTCTTTAGTAACCCTAAACAAAGGGGCAGGGGATGGGTCCATGAGCTAGGTGGGATAAATATGATAATTCCCATTATACAGATGAAAACACTGAAGTTCCAAGGGTGAATTGACTTGCCCAAAGTCAAGTTAAGGGTGAAGCAGGGACTGGAACTCAGCTCTTGAAAGGTCAAGCCCAGTCTTTCCTAAAGGTAATAGGAAGATGGAGACATTTGGTGAGCTGGACTTCTGTTGGTTTCTACAGCTCTCTGGAGAGCAATATTTTCTAAATCAAGAAGAGGACAGAAGGACTTACCTGTATTCAAATCCTCCTTCTGACACATTAAGTAGGTGACCCTGGGCAAGCCTCTTAACCTTTCTGAACCTCAGTTTCCTCATCTGTAAAATGAGGGATCTGGGCTAGTTGGTTTCCAGGATGGCTAAATCTATGCCCCTAGGACTATATATACCCTGAGCCAGGGATGCCGCATCCCTTGTACCTGAGGGTGAAATGTTCAACGCTGGGGCTGGAGGAGGAGGAGGAGTTGGGTGCCAGATAGAGCAGGATACTTAACACCTCCCCGGGTTTCAGGGGTCGATCTGGGAGGCGGATGATCAGGTTACTGTCCAGCCGGTGTTCCTGGAGAGCCCGCCTGGGCGGAGGGCGGAAAAGACTGATGCTGCCTATTCGGAGCAGCGGGTACTGGGTGGGGCCCTCGGCCCGGGCTCCTCCCCCGCCCCGGCGGGCCCCCTCCCCACCACAGCCCCCATTGGCATCTGGGGGGTGCAGTCTGTAGTAGAGCTCAGCTTGCTGGCTTTCCCCGCCAGGCTCGGGCTCCAGGCCTTCAGGAGGCTTGCGACGGGCGGGGGGTGGTGCAGCCGGAGCAGGCGGTCCGAACCAGGCCAGGGGCAGCTCGGCCCGGACCAGGCAGGTGGCCAGCCCTCCGCTCAGGCGGCAGGAGCTCTTGACTTCGTGGGCATTGCGGAAGGCGTGCAAGCGGACGCAGGGCAGTCTCTCGGTGGCCCCAAAGTCGTCCCAGTCCCGGCCGGCCACGTAGAACAAGACCTGGGCCACGGGCTGCGAGGCCGGCACCCGGGGGTGCACGATGAAGGCCCGAACCTTCCAGTTGACCGTCAGCCTCTCAGGGATGTCCAGAGTGCTGGCGGGTTGCAGCAGTTCCCGGGCCAGGACCTGGCTGGTGCTGAAGGGTCCCAGGGATACGTTGAGGATGGGCAACTCTTTCGTCTGGAAAACTACGAAGGGTTCAGAGCGCTGGAGGACCCCCCCGCCACTGCTGTTGGCTGTAGGTGGGGGCGGCGGCTGCACCTCTCGAAGGAAGAAGGCCAGGCGGGTGTGGGACAGGCGGTAACTGACTGGCAGCACTGGGGCTGCGGGGGCTTCTGGGGGCATAGGCGTGGCCAGGTGGGCAGAGCGGCCGGAAGCTGGCAAAGACAGAACAGGACAAAAGCAGATCAGGGAGCTGCAGGCCTTTACCTCCCACAATCCTCGGCCCCCTTGCCACTCCCCTCCCCTCCCCCCATTCCCTGACAAATACATCAGACAAGGTCCGGTCTCCTTGCCCTAGGAGAGCCCAGGATCCCAAACCAGAGACTCCGGGGGATAGTCTTACAGTTACGAAAAGCATTATGAGGCGGGTGGTAGAGTGCATAGAGAATGAGAATCTGGGGAGCCAGGGAGACCTGAATTCAAATGATCTGACCGGGCAAATCATTTCATTTTTTTCAGTGCTCTAGGTCAAAGTTCCCCAGAATGTGGAGACTACACAAAATTTGGCCACAGTAAAAAGGATCAAATATCCCACCGAGATTTAATTATTTTATTTATTTATTTATTTTTGTTTTGCTGAGGCAATTGGGATTAAGTGACTTGCCCAGGGCCACTCAGCTAGGAAGTCTTAAGTGTCTGAGAGAGATCACATTTGAACTCAGGTCCTCCTGACTTCAGGGCTGGTGCTCTATCCACTGCACCACCTAGCTGCCCCGATTTAATTCTTTATGTAAAAACAAACAAACGCATCCATCTCATTAGTATGCAAATTTGCGTTGTCCTTAGCAAATAATAAAGTTATATGTACGCCTGAGAATTGTTTTTAAATACCTTTCTTTATGATTTATTATCAGTAAATTTTGATTTGTATACCTACTTTATATACCTATATATCCGGAATGGTGAACAAATTTTCAAGTGAAAAGGGACCGTGAATGGGAAAAGTTTAAGGAACTCTGTTCTAGGCAATCTTTTAAGAGTAAATTTCAGAAAAGATGCTCATCTTCACTGGTAGAGAAAATCCCTTCATGGGGGAGAGGGGATGTTTGCCTGGACTAAGGAAATCCCAGAGCCACTCCGGGTCCTATGGAAGACATTATTTTCATTTTAGTTAAACTAATCGTTCTCACACCATCAAACTAAGGCCCCCAAGAGTTTCCTAAGTAATCAGATCTGAGGTTTACAATGGTGCAAATGGCAATAATTTAGAGGGTTTGGGTTCCAGTTTTGGCTCAGTCACTTATTCCCTGTGTGACCGGAGACAGATTCAGTGAAGAGTTGATTAATGTTTTCCAGAGATGGTGGAAGATAGCAGGATAAATCCCAGAGAAGCAAAAGAGACGCTAACACCATGTTCACCGGGACACTTACAAGGGAAGGTGGGAAGTATTGCTGAGAATGCTGCTTAATGTACTTTCCTACTATTTACCCTGCATTTCTATTTTAAGTAAATCATCTCTTTTTGCAAGACTTATATAACATAGGGCTTATAATTAATGTTGTTTGGTTGGTGGGAGAGGTGTTCAGAGAGGGAAAAATAGGGGGTTTTAACCACAATCTGAGAAGATCTGAACCCAAACTGGCCACAAATAGTGAGAGGTAACATAAAGGGATGTAACACTTACAAATGAGCAATTTCATTTTTTAAAATCCTTCTCCTAAGATCTCAGCATCTTCCTCTTTTTCGGGGTTCCCAGCACTTAGACTTTAAAGGAGTTCTTACTCCTACAATCGTTTAGGAACAGTGTGGGAAGGCCATTCCCCCATCCCCTTTCCTCCCATCTCCTCCCAGCCGGTAGGTGTTAAAGTAGATAGATTTCAGTATTTCAAATCAGAAAGACCCAAATTCAGATGCATATAAGCTGTGTGACCCTGATCAAGTCTTTTAAGCTTTTATTCGAATTTCACAGCTTCTTCATATATAAAATGGAGTACCTACTTCACTGGGTCCTAAGATCAATTGAGTTAACACAGAGATTTGCAAATTTTAAAGCACTATACACATGCATACATATGCCGCCCAGATTTCCTAGAATTTGGCCCTTCCAAATGATTAGTTTAATGGCCTTTTTCCTTGATTTGTGGCTTGGTTCTTTGGCAGGGTCAATGGACATGGGTGGGCAGGAGCAAAAGCAATGTTTTCTGAGATGAGAACAGTGGGCGTTCTCATATTTGGGATGGCAAGGGAGAGTCTGGGGAAATGGACTTGAGTTGGGGGGATCATGAATGTCATGGAGCTCAATTAGGAACTGAGCCCTTAGGTATACACTAGGGCACTCAGCCGAGCAGGCTAAACACCCTGAGCATTGGAGCATTTTTGTCTCAGAGCACCCTGTCTCAAAAACAGGACCTACAAACTAAATACAAAGCAAAGGAGCTGGACTGTGACTTTTTGACTCTAAATTCTAAACTTTAATCTGTTCAGGAGTGATGTTTTCATTGTGAGAATAGCTGCATCTAAGGCTGGAGTTGGGGTGTGTGTGTGTGTGTGTGAGTGTGTGAGTGTGTGTGTGTGTGTGTGTGTGTGTGTGTGTGTGTGTGTGTGTGTGTACACAGCAGGTTAGGACAAATGGGGAAGGAGATTTAAAAAAAAAAAACTTCCAATGTAGGCAGTACTGATAGATGAATTCTTTGTTCAGCTTGACCCTTGTCTCCTGACTCCTGCTTTTGGTAACATTTCCAAGGCTGAATTACTTGAAACACACACACAAAAGACACGTTCTTTCATTAAATAATTCAACCAACTTTTATTAGTCATCCACTATATCCCTACCCCCAAGAGGCTTAAATACAGGTGCAGGACAGCAAGAACACAACACTTAATAGGATTAATAAATGAAAAATAATTTGAGCAACAAGGATACATTCTGCTCTCCTCCCCAGTGTCCTGATCTGATGCCCAAGTTAGGGATTATTGGGACCTGACATAAGATTGTTCATCAGGAATGCAGGGATTTCACTCCCCAAGTAACTATGACTTTTGCCACCATGGGCATACACGCCTTCCCTTAGGTGTGATCTTCCCCCATTAGAAAGTAAGCTACTTGAAGGCAAGAGCAATCCTGTCTCCTTGTACTTGGATCCCAGTACTTAGCACACTGCCTAGAACTGTTCTTAATACTGACTCTATCTACCTACATTGCCTCCCTTCCTTTCTCCTTCTCTTCCTTCCTTCCTTTCTCTCTTTCTTCCTTCCTTCTTCCCTCCCTCCCTCCCTTTTCTCTTTCTCTTTCTTTCTTCCTTCCTCCCTCTTTCTGTCTCTCATTCTTCCTTCCCTCCCTTCCTCCCTCCCTCCTTCCTTTTCTTTCTCTCTCTCTCTCTTTCTCTCTCTCTCTCTCTTTCTTTCTCTCTCTCTCTCTCTCTCTCTTTCTTTCTTTCTTTCTTTCTTTCTTTCTTTCTTTTTCTTTCTTTCTTTCTTTCTTTTTCTTTCTTTCTTTCTTTC
Source organism: Myrmecobius fasciatus (assembly GCA_023553655.1). Lineage (NCBI taxonomy): Eukaryota > Metazoa > Chordata > Mammalia > Dasyuromorphia > Myrmecobiidae > Myrmecobius > Myrmecobius fasciatus. The sequence goes on from JAJPUD010017450.1 coordinate 29,155, forward strand.
TTTCTTTCTTTCTTTCTTTCTTTCTTTCTTTCTTTCTTTCTTTCTTTCTTTCTTTCTTTTTCTTTCTTTCTCTTTTCTTTTCTTTCTTTCTTTCCAGTTGTCTATCCATCTATCTATTCATCTGTACATTCATCTATCTGACCATCTGTCTGCCTGTCTATCTATCTGTCTGTCTATTATAGAGCGGGAGTCTTAACCTGAGGACCCACAAACCTCTTCTCCTTGGGGGCTAAAGGGCACAGCTGTGTAACAGAGCAGACACTTCCTGCTCATTAGGGACCCTGACATCATACCTGAGGCAATAGAAGGTAGGAGAGAGGAAGTTGTCAGAATCAGTGACCCTTCCCCACTTCATCCACCCACAGGGGATCCTAGAGCTTGCTAAGTGGCACTTAGCTCTCCTTAGCCCCGGCCCCAGTTCCCAAAGCTCTAGTCTGACCATCTGGATGCCTGCCAGGCCCAGTTGAAGAGAGGGAGGAAATGGCCAGATGGAGTCAGATCAGCATGAGGGAAAGAGATGGATAAATATACCTGCCTTGCCCAAGGGTGGAAGAAGAGGTGGGGAATGGCAACACAGGGATGGACCTGAATCATCTCTCTCTCTCTCTTCTCTCTCTCTCTCTCTCTCTCTCTCTCTCTCTCTCTCTCTCTCTCTCATATCACAGTAAACAACACAGGACTAAGAATGAAGAAACCTGGGATGGAGTCTCAGCTCTTCCACTTAGAAGTTGTGTTGCCATTGACATGATGGCGTCCAATTTTTTTATCTGTATAATGGGTATGATCACATCTGCCCTGATCACCTCACAGACTTGCTGAGAAGATCAAATATGACAGTATAAGCGAAAGTGCTTTGTTATGCAGTAGAAAATAAGGTGACTTTGAAATCCAAGATTGCTGTTATCACATCTGATTCTTTGTCACCCCATTTCGGATTTTCTTGGCAAGAATGCTGGAGTGGCTTGTTTTTTACTTCTACAGATCATTTTATAGATGAAGAAACTGAGGCAGACAGGGTAAAGTGACTTGCCCAGGATCACACAGCTTGTAAATGTCTGAGTCAGATTTGAACTTGAGTTTTCCTGATTCTAGGCCAGGCTCTCTAATCACCACCTGGCTTCCCAAAGCCCTGTCCCAGAAAACAGCAGACTTCTAAATTTAGCCCTATTTATGCCCCCTGCACAGACTTCCAGCATGAAAAAAAGGAAAAGATTGAACTGGACTCTGAATGAATAATTATTAGATGTCTACTCTGTCCTAGGCACAGGGTTACATCCTGAGGGAAAGAGAAGGAAAACAATACAATCCCTGCTGAGCTTAGACTCTCTTGGAGGAGTATATGATATATATACACAGAGAATTGGAGGACAAGGGAGAATGAAAAGGTCCTAATGAAACAGTCTAGGAAATTTCAAGGAGTAGGAGAATATTTTCATTTGGAGATTCAGTGAAAGGTCCATAGAAAGGGTAATATGGGAGAAGTGCCTTAGAAGAAGAGGAAGATTTTGTCAAGTGAAAAAGGAGGTGTGAAGACCAGACCTGGAGCTTCATGGCAAATGCTCAGGGGCGGGGGAGACACCCTGATTTTGAGAACAGCTGGTGGGCCAACTTCGTTTATTTGTAGGGAGTGTGGAGAATCCCTGTGGCAGAGTGAAGAGAGAACTGGCCTTGGAGTTGGTAAGCCCTGCCTCTGGCTGGGTGAGCCTGGCTACATCTCTCACCCTTCCCAAGGAGGCTGCACTCACTATGACTTTTTTTTAATTAAAGCTTTTATTTTTCAAAACCTATGCGTGGACAATTCTTCGACATTAGCCCTGGCAAAACCCTGTGTTCCAATTTTCCCTCCCTTCCCCCATGCCCTCCCCTAGATGGCAAGCAGTCCGATATACCATCATGACTTCTGAGATCTCTGCCAGCTCTAGCTTTGTGACCCTGCCATCAGCTTTAGCCTAATCCAACTTTCAATGGCGATACCACAATTTTCTAGCATTCAAGCTTGAAATCTCTTCTCTGCTTCCTCTCTCTTAATATCTCCCTTCTCCATTTGAGCAATTGCCAGTCCCCTAGATTCTCCCTATGAAGTGTCTCTTCCTCCACACCCACAACCCCCCCCCC
>JAJPUD010017451.1:0-23693 GCA_023553655.1 Myrmecobius fasciatus
GAGAAAGGATTCTATAATTTAAATATTTATATTAATTCTCTCAAAGTGCCTTTGACTATTTCATCAAAGCAGTGCCATCAAATCGTAAAAACGTAAGAAATTAAATTATGATTGTATTATAATTATGACTTTTTCCAGAATAGATGAAACAAATCAAAACTACAACTATGTATTAGTCTTCTGATCTTATCACAGTCCCACCAACCTTAATTATTTTTATATTTTAGATTATTCAATAGGTTTCTGAGTGCAAGAAGAAATCTCAGAATTTTAAAAATGCATATTTATTTTATTGATTTGAAAGAAGTTACATGTGCAATTGATAATTTGCATTTAATTGAATTTTAATTCAAATATGTGTTATTCTAATAGGTAAACTTTGACTTTTCTGGTAGGCAATTTTTGACTCATTACTCATACATCTGCTCTTTGACTATCTTTATTCCCCCAGAATCTTGAATTCTATTCCTGGGAACCCAGTCTAAGATAGATGATGTTTGCATTCTCTGACTGGGACTTAATAAATGTAATGTAATCTACATACTTCTCTGTTATCTCTAAATCTCAAAGTAATGGCTCTCCTACTCTAGCTAACACTCATCTCTAATATTCTATGTATTATTTTATCAAGGTCTGTGTTTTTTTCATTTGTATCCCTAATACTTAATATATTGTCTTAGCATTCTATCTGTCTCTTTCTCTCTCTATTTATCTTCTCTATCAATCTATCCAATATATATTTATATCTTTATTAATGTCTTCATAGTCTATATCTTTCTTTGGAATATTTGTCAATAATAGGAATGATTCTAAATCTTAAACATTTATATGACTTTTAACAGATATCTAATCCAGATTTTTTTTAATATATATATTCCCAATGTATATAAAAAAACTTTCAAATTGAAGTTTGGTGTTGTTTGTGTAGTTAAAATTGCCTATATTTTGTTATTATATTTGCAAGGCATTGTATGACCATAAATCTAGAGCTAGATACGATGTTAAAAGTCTTCCTTCTTTCCTGATATAGCGACATCTAAGTATGTCATTTTTTTAAGGTTGATTATAAGTATTTTATTTTTATTAAAGCTTTTTATTTACAAAATATATGAATAATTCTTCAACATTGGCCTTTGCAAAACTTTCTGTTACAAATTTTTCCCCCCTTCCCATCCCCTCGCCTAGATGGCAGGTAGTCTAATACATGTTAAATATATTAAAATGATAAATTTAATATATTATACATATCTACACAGTTATATTGCAGCAAAAGAAAAATCAGATCTAGACAGAGAAAGAAAAATAAAACCTAAAAAGGAAAAAAATGGAAGCAAACATCAACAGAAAATGTTAAAATGCTACACTGTGTTCCGCAATCAGTTACTACAAGCCTCTCTCTCTGTGTATATATTTTTCTTCATCACTGAACAATAAGCACTGGTTTGAGTCACCTCATTGGTGAAGAGAATCATAACCATCAGTATGGATCATCTTAGTCTTCTTGTTGCCGTGTATAATGATCTGATTCTGTTCATTTCACAGCATCAGTTCATGTAAATCTCTTCAAGCCTCTCTGAAATCATCCTGTTCATCGTATCTTAGAGAACAATAATATTTCATAACATTTATATACCATATTTTATTCAGCCATTCTCCAACTGATGGGTATCTGTTCAATTTCTAGTTTTTTGTCACTACAAAAAAAGTTGCCACAAAGATTTTTGCACATGTGGGTCTCCTTCCCTCCTTTAAGATTTCTTTGGGATATAAGCCCAGTAGAAACAATACTGGGTCAAAGGATATGCATACTCTGATAATTTTTTGAGCTTAGTTCCAAATTGCTCTCCAGAATGGTTGGATCTGTTCACAGTTCTACCAAGAATGTATCAGTGTCCTAGTTTTCGTACATCCCCTCCAATATTCATCATTTTATTTTCCTGTCATCGTAGCCAAACTGATAGGTGTGTAGTGGTATTTCAGACTTACCTTAATTTGCATTTCTCTTATCAATACAGATTTGGAGCATCCTTTCATATGACTAGAAATAGTTTCAATTTCTTCATCTGAAAATGTCTCTTCATATCCTTTGATCATTTATCAATTGGAGAATATCTTGAATTCTTATAAATTAGACTTAATTCTCTATTTTAGAAATGAGGCCTTTTCAGAACCTTTGAATGTAAATATTATTTTCCTAGTTTATTGCTTCCCTTTTAATCTTGTCTGCATTCATTTTATTTACACAAAACCTTTTTTTAATTTAATATAATCAAAATTATCTATTTTGTGATTAATAATGATCTCTAGTTCTACTTTGTTCACAAAATCCTTCCTCCTCCACAGATCTGAGAGGTAAACTATCATATGTTCTCCTAATTTGTTTATAATATCATTCTTTATGTATAGATCATGAACCCATTTCTATCTTATAGTGGTAAAAGGTGTTAGGTGTGGGTCAATGGCTAGTTTCTGTCATACTACTTTCCAATTTTCCCAGCAGTTTTTATCAAATAGTGAGTTCTCCTAAAAGCTGGAGTCTCTGGATTTTTGAAACACTAGATTATTATAGTCATTGATGATTTTATCCTTTGAACCTAACATATTCCACTTACTAACTGCTCTTATTATTATTAACTGTTCCAGAACCCAACAATATGTTGTTCACAAGTAACATATCTAAAAACCAGAGATACATACAGTGTCAAGGTAAAGGGCTGGAGCAGAATCTTTTATGCTTCAGGTGAACAAAAAAAAAGCAGGGGTAGCAATCTTTATCTTAGATCAAGTAAAAGCAAAGATATATCTAATTAAAAAAGATAGGGAAGGAAACTATATTTTACTAAAGGGTTACCATAGATAATGAAGCAGTATCAATACAAAACATTGTGAACCAATGTTATATCATCCAAATTCCTAGAGGAAAAATTAAAAGAGATGCAAGAAGAAATAGACAGAGAAACTATACTAGTGGGGGGATCTCAACCTTGCTCTCTCAGAATTACATAAATCAAACTACTAAATAAATAAGAAAGAAGTTAGGGAGGTAAACAAAACGTTAGAAAAGTTAGGTATGATCAATGTTTGGAGGAAATTGCATGGAGATAAAAGGGACTTTACTTTTTTCTCATGGGTTCATGAAACCTATACAAAAATTGACCATGTTTTAGGGCATAAATACTTCAAAATCAATTGCAGAAAAAATAATAAAAAAAGTTCATCTGGAAGAACAAAAGGTCAAGCAAAACCTATGCAGACAAGATTAAAAGGGAAGCAATAATCTTGGAAAACTTTTTACCTTCAAGCATTCTGATAAAGGTATCATTTACAAAATATATAGAGAATTGACTCAAATTTATAAGAATTCAAGGCATTCTCCAATTAATAAATGGTCAAATGAACAGACAATTTTCAGATGAAGAAATTGAAACTATATCTATTCACATGAAAAAGGTATTCTAAATCACTATTGTTCAGAGAATTGCAAATTAAGCAAACTCTGAGTACCAGTACATATTCCCCAGATTGGCTAAAATGACAGCAAAAGATAATAAGGAATGTTGGAGGGAATGCGAGAAAACTGGGACACTAATATATTGTTGGTGGAGCTGTGAACTCATCCAACTATTCCGTAGAGCAATTTGTAACTATGTCCAAAGGGCTAGCAAATTGTGTATACCCTTTGCCCAGAAGTGTTTCTACTAGGTTTGTATTCCAAAAAGATCATAAAGGAAGGAAAAGGAGCTACATGTGCAAAGATGTTTGCGGCAGCGCTTTTTGTAGGGGCAAGAAACTGGAAACTGAATGGATGCCCATCAATTAGAGAATGGCTGAATAAGTTAAGATATGTGAATGTTATGAAATATTATTGTTATATAAAAACAATCAGCAGGATTATTTTAGAGAGGCTTAGAGAGACCTACATGAACTGATGCTAAGTGAAAGGAGCAGAACCAAGAGATCATTTTACACAGAAACAGCGATATTATACAACAATCAATTCTGATGGACATGACTCTTTTCAACAATGAGATATTTGAGGCCAGTTGCAATGATTTTGTGATAAAGAGAGCCATCTACAACCAGAGAGAGGACTGTGGAAACTGAATGTAGATCACAACATAGCATTTTCACTCTTTTTGTTGTTATTTGATTGCATTTTATTTTCTTTATGATTTTTTCCTTTTTTATCTGATTTTTTTATGCAGCCTGACAATTGTGGAAATATGCATGGAAGAATTGTATGTTTTATAGATAGATAGATAGACAGATAGATAGATAGATAGACAGATATATAGACATAGATATATAGATATAGATTAGATAGGTATATAGATATAGATATAGGATTACTTGCCATCTAGGGGAAGAGTTGGGAGGAAGGTGGGAAAATTTGGAACACAAGGTTTTGCAAGGGTGAATGTTGAAAATTATCAATGCTTTTAATTTTTTAAAAAAGGCTTTAATAAAAAGGGTCTGCTTTAAAAATAACAATATTTCACATTTCTAAAAATATAATATATCCAAAATTTTTTTCTCCAAGCCTCTTTGACTTTCAATTTTTTTCTATTACTCTCAAGAATACCATCATCCTCTTAGTAATAAAGATTTTCAAATACATCATTCTCAGTTCCTTACTCACAATTGTTGCACATATTCATTTTGTTGTCATATTGTTATTTTTAACTTGACAGTCTATCCCATTTATATATGTTTATATCCACTCACACAACTGCCATCTTGTTGGACTTCCTCATAACTTCATGCCTATTCTACTGCAATAGCGTATTAGTTAGTCTCTTTTTCTCAAGTCTGTCCAGTATAATCCATCTTATTCTCAGTCACCAAATTATTCTCCAAAAGTGTATTTTAATATATTGATGCTCTGCTTTATAAACTCTAGTGGCTGTCTATTATCTCCTTGCTGAAATATAAAGTGATGTTAAATATGTAAGCCTTTAAAAAGCTTACACTTGCTATCTGTTCATTCTTCTTAGAATTTACTTTCCTTCATGTATCCTATAACCTTGATCTTCTGTTCCTTTTGCAGTTTCTAGGACAGGTGACTTTTTCTCCAGATGATGTTTATTTTCATTGATTATTTGCTATGCCTGGAGATTCTCCATCTTCATCTCCACTTTTTCATCTTCTCTATTTACTTTCAAAATTTCACTTCTCCAATCATAATCTACCTTACTCAAGAAGACTATCTTCTATTCTCAAACACCATTTGCACTTGCCTTTATTGACTATTATTTTCTTTCTGAATGAGACTGACTTTATTTACAATGTTTGTATCTTGGATACAGTCATTTACATGATGGTTTTGTATCTGAATGTGACCTTCCAAAGGACAGAACTTAACTGTTGAATTTCTTTCTATCCTCAGGTCTTAGCACATATCCTGTTACACATTAATTACTTCAGAAATGCTTCATGGCACTTGGTCAAGTAGTTTTACTCTCTTCTACTTACTCTGAGAATTATTATCACTAGATTTCTTTCTTTTCTTTAGAAACGATCAAGCAAAAATTGAAACTAGTTGAAATTAGGATATTTGTCACATTTTTGCCTAAATATTCATCAAAATGGAATTTGAAAATGCTACAGATTTGATCTTTATTGTTTTACTGATTGACTAGCTTTAAGAAAGTGATGGAGAAATGCTATGAATAAGGATTAAATTTGTGTGTGTGTGTGTGTGTGTGTATGTGTTGTGTGTGCACGGGCGTATGTGTCTTTTCCTCTCCAGAACAAATGGCTATTTGTTAGAAATTGTACAAACTCAATTCTGAAAACATCATTCCATTTCCCAGTCCTGATGGTTGTACAGATTATCTACCATGTCTAGAAAGTTCTCGGTCTTTCTTTCTGTCTGTCTCTTTCTCTCTGTCTCATGTTCTCTCCCTCTTAGATTCATTGGCTTCCTTCATACATTATGCAAAAGTCACACTATAAAAAGTCTTTACCAGCTCTATTGACCTTAATGCCTTCCCTCTGAGTCTACTCCCACTTTATATATTTTGTATATATCTTATATATTACTTTCTATATATTTGTTTGTTTGCAGTTATTTCTGTGTTGCCTCCCGCATTAGATTGTGAATTCTCTGAAATCAAGGAATGTTTTGGCGATTGTGTTAAAAAATTTGTCTTCTTTTTACATCCCCAGTGTTCAGCACAGTGCTGGATATATAATAGGCAATTAATAAATGCCAGCTAATTGACTGTCTGTGCTCAACTTCTGTTGGCATGTAAACCCACAGGAGAATGCCCCATAGTCATGTGTCAGTATTCTTTTCATATTATTTCCTAGGCCACATTTGTAATGATTTGGATTTAAGCTAATTCACCCTTTGCTTGTCACAATAGCACATGCTTTAGTACAAGTATTAGCTATGCTTTGGAGTGGCTGCTGAGTGCTTTGTACTTGAAATAGCTTTTTTAGAATTCCATGTGTGAGTGCAACTGCACCACAAGCTACAAACAAATGTAATTACTTTTCTGTTTAAAAAGGATTCTCACCTTTACACAGAAATGGAAAAAACATCACCTATAAAAATAAATTTGGAGAATGCTCTTTTGTTGTTTTTATTTTTATTTGTTCATTTTATCATTTCTATTTTTGTAACATATAACTGAATGTTATAAGTAAACATTTTAATTACATTAAATACAATATTATAAATGTTATAACAATTAAACAATATTTTTATGTGTGTAGAAGGAAAAATCTACTTTAAGTTAAATGGCCTGTGTTCTGTTCTCAGCCTGTTCACTTAATTTCTGTGGAACATGGGAAAAATATTTGACAGTACCATTTCTTTGCCTAGAAAGTGGGGCTAACCTTAGCCATACAATAGATATAGGATTCAGTCATATAATGGAAAAAATGCTTTGTAAATAATGGAATTTTGTGTAGTATATGTTATTATTGTTAAAAGTCAACAGTGATTCTCATTGAGTCTTGAGTGATATCAACTCAAGCAAGAATAAATTTAAAAAGAAAAATGTAAAAAGTTACCATGTGTTCAAAAAAATAAACTTCATAGAGTTGGGTGAAAAGAAAGAGGGAACAGAATAAATAGAGCAAATGTATAGTTAGGACTAATAATTATATTAAAATTTTTGAAGGAAGTTTCTCTGATCAAGCACTCATTTCTCAAGTGTTTATGGAATTGAATCAAATTTGTAAAAAATAAAAATTGTTCCCCAGTTGGTGAATGGTAAAATGATAATGTCTATGCTGAAAGGGTTATAAAATCATGTATATCCTTGACCTAACAACACCAATACTAGTCATGAAACACAAAAGTCACTAAAAAAAAGAAAAAGAACCTCTAAGTATAAAACTATTCATAGCAGCTCTTTTCTCAGGACAAAGAATAGGAAATTGAAAATTTTCCATTGGTGGGGAATGGCTGAATAAATTGTGATTTGTTGTTGGAAAGGAATGTTATTGTTCTATAAAAATTAACTAGTAGGATGCTATTAGAAAAACCTGGAGAGGTCTTCATGAGTTCCATTTCAGAGAAATGTACTATGTATATAGTAATGCCAAAGTTGTGGGATGATCAACTATCAATGACGTTGCTTTCTCAGGAATACAATGATCCAAAGCTACTCTGAAGGATTCATGATGAAAACCATTATCCATGACCAGAGAAAGAACTGATTCTATCTGAATACATATTGAAGCATTCTTCTTTTTACTTTCTTGCTTTTTATATTGATGATTTTTTGGGAGAATTTTTGCAACAGGACTTTTATGGAAATGTTTTGTACAGCTCCATATAAGCCTTCTCAATGAGGGAAGTGTGGAGACAAAGGGAAAAAAATCTGAAAATCAAAAATTTTAAAAGCAAATATAAAAAAATGCTTTACATGTAACTGGGGAAAATAAAAACATTAAAACAGAAAAACAAACTTCATAATAAAGGAAGCTTATCAAATCATCTAGATGACCAAAAAAAATTTATTATGTGCTTATTAGGCTCTAAGTTCTATGTTAAGCACTCCTGATGGTTAAGTAAAGGTAAAAGGCAATCCATGTCCTCAAGAATCTCAAAATCTAATTGAGCAGATTATATGCAAACAGTTATATATAAATGAGCCATTTACAAGACAAAAAGAAAATAATAATGTAAAGGCATGAGAATTTTGAGGGTTCAGCAAAGACATGTGTGAAAGAAAGTTATAGGAGTTACAATATGCCATAGATTCAGTATGTAATAATAGTATAAAAATAGACAATTATTAGACAAGATAAAAAAAGCAAGACAAATATATCAATAAAAATCCAATAATATTTTAAACTGCATTAGCAGGCTTAATGTACAAAACAAGAACATAGCTTTTTGTAAGCTGAAATATTATTTATAGCTCTGCATATTTAGATTTTAGTGGAGAGTTATATAAGTAAGAATACATATAGGGAAGAGACAGAGCACTACCATAAAAAAAAGGTCAAGGGCCATGTCACATGACAATCATTTAAAAGAAATAGATATGCTTATTTAACTAGACGTTATTGTTGGGAGTAGGTGCTGCATAAACTTTTTCCTTCCTTTTTCTCCTTCCTCTTTTTTCTTCCTTCTTTCCTTCCTTTCTTCTCCTCCCTCCTTCTCTTTCTTTCCTCTCTCTTTTATTTTATAGAACAGCAAAAATGAATGGGCGTTGATCTGTTTAGTTAGGTCATAAATGGAAAATGTTCATTCAGTAAGTAGGTAGATAGAAGTTGTGGAGGCAGTTTCCTTGATAAAATCAGGAGAAAAAATTCCTTAAAAGAAAAGTTTTTAAAAAGTGCCTCAGGTTGCCTCGATAGGAAGATGGGTCTTACTTCCTGGATGTCTTCACACTGTACATAGACCAAATTTCAATATTTCAATTTTATTTATTATAATGTGTAGCACATAGTAAGCACTTTATAAATGTTTGTTGATTTATGTATTAATTGATGGAGAAGATTTGATTGGTATGTGGAAGAAATTGGTAACATTTCTGGTCTCTGTCAGCTAGAAGATATGGTACAACTCTATTTCTGTGAAATATGGCAAATGGTAGAGCCACAGAAAGAAAGAATGAAATCATACACATATACCATAACAATTATGTAAGCACTGATGACAATGTTTGCCAACAAACTATTTTACTAATTCTTAAAATGAGATAATGCCTAAAAAATGTTTCAGGATAATTATATAAAGGGATTTATAAATATATTGAAATATTATTAACACTATCATTTTCATCCCACTTAGTTGCATTAATTTATAACTCTTTCGCTGGCAAAATGTAGAGATCTTTGTAAATAGTTAGAAATGTGTGAATGTTAAAATTGTATTCCACAAAATTGTTTCTGATGAAAAGGAAAATTGAAAAGTCTGAAATATATTCCTTAAATAAATATGTTTGGTTTTCCGTGTCATTAAAAATGATAGTGAAGAAAATTTTACAGGCTTTCTTCCAATTAAACTTATTTAAAATCAAGCTCACTTTTCCACAAAGAGAAAAAAGACCAAGTATTTTGCCCTTTCATAGAGATACAGTATTGTTCTTCCTCCCTATGAAAAACCCTAAGTTAAGAGGATCTATTACACCTTTCAATTTTATTTATGTATTCTGTTAGGATATGATTTGTTTTTCAATTTTGACCTACCCTTTGAATATTCTGTACAATGTTTGTATGTATTTAAGAACATTTTACAGCTCTTGGCATAAAGAGGATTTTTTCCCCATTAAGAAGTAAATAGGAAAATAACACATTTGATATTAGGGGAAAAAATGAACAGGCAGTTGTCCTCATTAACGTGGTTACTTTTCAAACCATTCAATCAAACATAGCATTTTTCTATCACAGATTCACTGAAAAATATTATATCACCCATAAGAAAGAGCTGGATAATATCATATGTTAAGAAAATGCATGCATTTTCCATGCTTGCAAATAGATTGTCTGCTAGAGTGGACAACTGCAGATCATTATCATATATTGAGAGAAATTTTGTAAAGATAATTGTTACATATAATATTTTTATTACAGAGAAATAGAACATTTTTCTGCCATAAACCATGACTGTTTTATTTATCAAATTTCTAGGTACTACGTACTTATCCTTATTTTATCCTTATTATCCTTATTTTCTTTCTTGAATTTTGTACATCAGAGATGTTTATAAGCCATTTATAAATTTCTCAACTGTATAAGTGTATTTTGCCAAATATTGAGGACATGAATCATCAGTCATATATTTTCTCTAGGTCTTTCAGAAACAGTGGTCAATCAAAACATTTCAGAATTTTACCTTGTAGTTATCTATTGCGATGTTTCAATCACATATGATAATCAAATGAGATTTTGATATAACATTCCTTAATATTATTAAGTATTCCATTGTTAAAAAGTATTTAATCCATTTCCTCACATGCTATGTAATCATGAACACTTAATAAGATTTGTTGGCTTACTGGAAAATATTTTTGTCTCTTTCATATATAGGAATTGTGCTGAAGTCCTAATATGACTATCCATGTGGAATAATACTATTAATGGAAGAAAAGGAAACATTTTACCTATTTAAGTTAAGATATATTCTAACTCTCCACATGATTGGGATGTTTTCATATTTTAAATTTATAACCCTGAACATTTTTCTTTATCATATTTTATTACATTTTTTTTCCTTTCTTAAAAAGCTGTCAATGATGATAACAATGTATATTGAGATGGGGGAGGGGAGACCAATTTAAGACCAACAGAGTTTTTTATGTTTCTTACAACCTATTTACGTGAAAAACTGGCTCTTTGATGTTGAGCTGTTGGACTATTTTAAGAGAATACAAATGTTTGTAATTGTGAGTCATAGATTTATGGAACATCAGACTCATTGATAAGACAATAATAGATAACTTTTTTTACCTGTAGACCACTTTGGCTGCTCTTGTCTTTTTGTTACATGTAATTAGGGAACACTCTTTAAAATATATTTCCTTTCAAAATCTTTTAAAAAATCATTATTTTGACCTTTTAAAATTTTGAGTGTTAAATTTTCTCTTTCCCTCTCAACACTCCAACAGTATTGACGAATAAAATGTAAAATCTATATTTACATGTTAAATTATGTGAAACATATTGTTGTTAACCATGTTGGGTAGGAAAACGCTATTAAAATAAAGAGAAAAAAATGCTTCAATATGGATTCAGACCCCATCCATTCTCTCTGTAAAGGTGGATAGAATTTTTTTTATCACAAATCCTTTGGCAGAATTGTGGATAATTATTTTGAAAAAATTAGCTGCATAATTCAGAATTGATCATTGTACAATGTTGCTGGTCCTTTTGTATGCTCATTTCACTTTGAATAAATAAAATTCTTCCTAGTTTTGCATATGATTTCTTATAGCACACTAGTATCTCATCACAATCAAATATTGCAACTTATTCAGCCATTCCCCAATTTATATATATATATATACCCTCAAATTCTAATTCTTTGCCATTTCACAATGAACTGCTATCAATATTTTTGTACATATAGATCATACTCCTTTTCCTTTGATCTCTTTGGGACACAGAATTTAAGTAGTATTGTTGGGTTAAAAAGGTATGCACAGTTTTATAGCCCTTTGAGCATAGTTGCAGTTTGTTTGACAGAATAATTAGATCAATTCACAACTCTGCTACCAGTGCTTTAGTACCTTCCCACATTCCCTCTAACATTTATAATTTTTTCTTGTTACATTAGCCAAGATATTATATTATTCAAAACTACTGATTGACTAGCAGAAAAGAATCATTCTTTTCTGGCCATTCCCACTGCCATCATTCTCCAGATATCCTAAGTTAGAGTTAATTCTATTACTTTATATTGGCCTAATATCTGCACAGTGAACATTATGTTAATATTGAAAACTTACCCCATAAATGCAATAATGGGAAGAATACTTGAAACAAACAATAATTAAATAATATACTCATTCACTATTATAACATAATCATGAAAGTGAACTGCTGAAACTAGATCTACTCAGATCATTTGATTTTTGATGGGAGGAACTAAATGTAGCTAAATAAAAATTAAACAACTTAAAACTACTTAAGAAGTATGATCAATATAATAGCTAAATATACTCTAGAGAACGTCCAGGGAAAAATGTTGCCAAATTCCTGATAGATTCCTGATTTTAAATGATCCTTTTGATTAAACTGAATTGAACTAGTTTCTCCAACTTTTGTTAGATATTGGATTTTCTCTCCTGTATTTTTAAATGGTTCAACTTTATTTTTAACTTTGTGACTTCAAGAATTGTAAATGACTGCAACAAATGATAAAAATGTTTTAGTACCAGCATACATATCTAACATTGACTTCTAGAGATAGTTTTGTCTAATATTATAGAGAATAACATATATTCATCCCTTTACAAACCTCAAAGTTGTAATTGGTAACTTATTATTAGTAGTTCTCTTACAGTGGTAAGTACACTACAATGGTACTCTTACAAATTGACAGGAGTAATTCAAGCAAAGTAATGAGATCTGACATTACTTATTGCTGTAGATAACAGTAAAAGGATTTGTGAGGCAGATGGCAATTGAAATTCTTGAAAAACAAAACTTTCACTAGAATGAGTACTCAGAGGACCTGATGGGAAGGATAATACATTTCAAAGATGGAAGAGTAGGAATAAGTCTATATACTTCTGAAATTGCTAATGAGTCATCATGAGCATGTGTAGAGTGTAGAATTGCAATTTACCACATGGCATAGTGTGAGGACATTTATCCTTGAACACCCATGATGGAGATAATTTGGAGTATATGTAGACATTTAGTAAGGTTTTCTGATCCCAAAACCATAGGTTAAGTAGCATCCTCTTAATTCTTCACAAAGATATAGCCAGGAAAAGAGAAATTCAAAAGGACATTAGTCAGTCTAATGTTAATTTTGCTATATTATTCATATAACTTCTTTCTAGCTGATGATACAGGAATGGGGGCTGTAGGTGAGAGGAAATGCTGTGAGGAGAGGACTCCTGTCTTCGCCATCCTGGGGAGAAGTGTGGCCCCATGAAACTTTTTTTTTTTTTTGTGAGAGCTAATTGATAGCAGTTGCTTAAATGGAAATGGGACACTAATCAATTGCATGTAACTGGTACTTGTGAATAGCAAGAAACAAGCAGAATGGAGAGACAAAATATGCAGTAATGAGCCCAATACATACTCCTTACATCTAAAAAAGAAAAGAAATACATTCAATGATTAAAGGCATTCATTATAGCAGATGTATAACACATATGAGAAATAGCATGAGATGAGGTGGATATATAAATAAAACCCACATTATGAAGGCCTTGAATACTTACCAAATAAAAGTTAACATTATTTAATGGAAAGTGTGAACACATTAACTATTTCTGGTTAAGGGAATGATAAAATTAACACTATGTGTTCCAAAGGGAGGGTTGAGCAATGTTCCAAGTACATGGTAGACAGATTACTCAAGAAGTCACTGTAATAATTCAGGGAAACCACTCTATCACCAGTAAATTCAAGACCACCCCTTTTTCATTAAAAAAAAAATACATATGTTATTACATTCATGTTCCATGACAATTATATTTATTCCCTAACTTATGGACATCTCTAGTTATTCTCTGTGGTCTTTTCAATCACAAAAATAGCTGGTATTAATATTTTGTACATATTAATCCAGGAACAACTGCTAATATAAACCTTTTAAAAAACTGAACAACTTAGAACTACTTAAGAAGTATGATCAATATGATAGCTAAATATATTCTAGATAATGTCCAATGAAAAATGTTGCCAAATTCGTGATAGACAGCAAAGGACTAATTAAATATCAAAATAATGATTTTTTTTTTAATTATCAATATATCGGATTTTTTACTCATTATGCATAATTGTTACTAGGATTTTGCTTTTCTTTTCTTTTTATATAGAGGGAAAATGTGGGGGAAAGGCATTAAATTTATATTTATTGAAAATGTAAAAGTACTTGAAATAGTGCAGAGAAGATAAAATAAAACTGAACTGAATCTTAAGAATGAAATGGGGAAATTGAGACCAGATTCAAGTGTTATGAATGTGATAAAATTGACTGGACCTTGAAATTAAATTTTCCAATTTTGGCCATTTTTTCTTAGCCCACAGGTATGTGTCTACTGCAAAGTATATTTGCATTAATACTTGTTTGATGTGCCTCCTTCAAAGGGACACTTAGCTTAAAACAGCTGTTTGGTTGACTGTCATTAGGATTGCTGATGATGCTTGTCATTGTTAAATCACTTTCCTGACTTAGGGCATCATCTTATTCTTAGCTAGCTTGAATTTTCATCAGGAATGCAGTGTCATCAGAGATCTAATTGCTGCCAAATGTGAGCAGAGACAGCAGGGTGCTATTTTTGATTCTGGAGCAGATTTAAAGAGCTAGTGGTACTGGGCCATTTGGTGATAATGCTGTGAGTTGCTTTGAGTAATGTTTAGCTTTATAACATTTAGAAATAATGACCTGAGTCCACTCCCAAATCATGTTAACTAGTTCTTTTATACCATTTAAAAAATTAAAGTTTCACTGAGAGGAAGTGAGATATGGACAAAAATCTAATTACTTTTTTAGTGATATACCCATCTGAAACAGTAAACAAAGCTCCTTTCAATGACTTGAAAATAAGAGAAGGTAAAACAAAGGTAAAAGAGTATCTTAATTTGTTTGGATTGATTTGGTAGGACCTTTAGAAAATGAATTTAATTTCTATTTTCTATTTTATGCAGGATACATTAAGTGATTTAATTTGCTCTCAGTATTTTCAGAAACAATGTATTTCAATTCTGTTAGCTTATAATTTTGAATATTGAAAGATTTAAAGGAAATTATCCTTAGTTATGTAAATTTGTAAAAGTGTGAAAGAGTAATATTTCCAGTATCAAAAGGAATTTTTTTTTGAAACGATTAAGATAAGATGATTACTCTAAATAAAATATATTTACTCTTCCCAAATTTATTATGAAAATAATTTAAACTTTATTTTCTTTTAATTTTGAGTTCCAAATTCCCTCCCAGCTATGTTCTCCTCTTGCCTTATTGAGAATGAAAGCAATAAAAATAGGTAACACATTTGCATTCATGTAAAACATATTTCATTATAAAACATGTAGTGAAAGATAACACAGACAAGAAAAAAAGAAATGAGAGAAAGAAAGAAAATTAAGATATGTATTGATTCTATTCACATTCAACCAGTTCTTTCTTTGCAAAAGGATAACACTTTTCATTATAAGTTCTTCACAATTCTTACATCACTGTATTGAGAATAGCCAACCCTTTCACAGTTGATCTTAATTACTGTATTGCCTTTACTATGCACAATGACCCATCATTCTCCCTTTACTTTTCATCAGGTCATTTTGGTTTGTCATGTGTTTTTTTCTGAAGCTCCTTCCTCATTATTTCTTATATCACAATAGTACTCCATCACAATCATATATACCCATATATACCCATTCCCCAATTGATGGGCATCCCCTCAAGTTCCAGTTCTTTTCCTTTGCAAAAAAGTTCTATAGATTTTTTTTTTGCTTATAGGTCTTTTTCCCCATTTTGAATTTTTTTTTTTGGCAATACAGGCATAGCAGTAGTATTGCTGGGTTAAAGATATGCAGTTTTACACTCTTTTGGGCGTAGTTTAAATTGTTCTCCACAATAGTTGAATAACTTAGCAACTTTACTAACAGTGCATTTATGTATTAATGTTCCCACATCTCCTCCAAAGTTTATAATTTTTTTCTGCCATATTAGATAATGATAGGTATGAGATAGCACCTCAGAATTGTTTTTATTTGTATTTCATTAACGAATAATGTCTTAGGGAATTTCTTCATATAACTATTATTAACTTTAATTATAAATTAAGGAATGGCTCCGATTTTTATAAATTTGAATTCAATTGTTATATATTAGAGAAACAAGACCTTCGTAGTGCAAGTGATATTTTTTCATATTTATAACTTTATATTATCATCCACCCTATTTTCTCCTATTTATTCTGATCTCTTTCCTTTCCTACTATCGCCAAAAGGATTTTCCTTTTGTTTAGCCTCCCTCAATTTGATTCTATTAGCCATGCACCTTGTTTTACCTTTTTCTCCTTTTACTTACCTATGGGGTAAGACAGGTTTTTGAAGCCCAACTGAGCATGTATAATATTCCATTTTTGAGCCAATTTCAAGGAGAGCAAAGTATAATTGCTCTCCAAACTCACAACCTCCCTCATCTTTCCCTTCATTATAAAAGTTATTTTATATCTTTTTTGTATGTTAGAATTTGCCCTACTTTTTCCCTTTTTCCCAGCACTTTCTTCTTTCTCAACTATAAATTTTGTTTTCCTCATATATCACCCTATCATATTCATCTCACACCTGTGTCCTCTGTGTATATTTACTCCATATAACTTATAATGGAAAATTTATTGGAAATTTTCACATTCAGGGATATAAACAGTTTAATCTTATTGAATATCTCATGATTTCTCAGGCTGATTAATTTTTATATTTGTCTTGAGCTCTATATTTGAAAGTCAAATTTTCTATTCATGTCTGGTCTTCAGGAAGAGCTAGAGGTCCTCTATATAACTAAATATAATTTTCTCCCTAAATAGTTATATTATTATGTTCAGTGATTCTTAGTTTTAATTCTAGCTCTATTGATGCCCATGCCTAATTCTCCTTATTTTGAATTTAGATGTTGTTAAATCTTGTGTTATTCTAACTGAAACTCCACAATATTTGAACTATTTCATTCTGGTTCCTTACAATATTTTCTGTTTGACATGGGACTCTGAAATATGACTATAATATTCTGGGATATTTCATTTGGGAATCTTTTCCAAGAGTTGTTGGTGTATTGTGTTATAAATTTCTATTCCACACCCCAATTTCACTATAACAGGAAAGTTTTCCTTGAGATTTTTGAGAAATAACATCTAGGCTTTTTTTTTTTTTTCCCATGGATTCCAGATAGTCCTATAATTCTTATTCAATTTATTTTCCTAAAATGCAATTAAGAATTCTATTTCATCTTTTATTAGCCTGAGAAACCTATATTTTTGTAAATATTCATCCATTTCAGTTAGATTGTCAGATTTATTGACATATAGTTGGGTAAATGGCTCCTAATTATGGCTGGAATTTCAACTTCATTGCTGGTTCCAATAATTATTAAATTATCCCTCCAGGATGAATCTTCAATGGTAGTTTTTTGTTTGTTTTGTTTTATTTTGTTTTTACCAATGGGATATTTGACATTTTCTCCATGTTTTTTATTATTTTTATTTTGTTTGATTCTTCCTTGAGGTCTCAGGGTGTCATTAGCTTCTAGTGCCCCAATTTTAATTTTTGAGGAATTATTTTCATGGGGGAAGAGTAGATTTATCACTTTCTGAGCCCCTTTTAGTGATCTTTCAAATGAACATCAGACTAAGCCTCTAAACTCATTTTGGAGTGATAGAACCCATAAATCTTTGGAGTACAAGAAATTTCCAGAAGAAGATATTTTGGTATCTTTTGGAAGAACTTCAGAAAAGATCTCTTTAGTCTGGCAGGGGGAGAGGCTGCCAGGCTCAAGCTACAGCACAAGGAGCTTAGGTCAGAGAGGTGTGGCGGGGAGCCAGTGCATTGCTGCATTCATGTACTGGGCAATATACTGTGAAACTCTTAGACTACACTGTCCTGGTTGCAAGCTGGTGGTTCAGCCGTTTTGCTGTGAGACACCCATAGAAAATGCAAAATGAAGAATGCAATAAACGAAACTCTTCATTTAAAAATTCAATTGTCTGAATGCAAAATAAGATTAAAAAAACTAATTGAAGAAAATATTCACTAAAAATTAGAACTTAATATATTGAAGTGGATAATTCAATGATATTTCAAGAATCAGACAAATAAAACCAAAAAAAAAGAAAAAAAAGTAGAAGCAAATGTAAAATACTTCATTGGAAAATCATTTGATGTGGAAAATAGATCTAAGAGAGACAGTCTAAGAATCATTCAACATCCTGGAAACCTTAAAGAAAAAAAAAGAGCCTAGATATCATCTTTCAGAAAATCATCAAGGAAAACTGCCTTGGTGCCCTACATAAGGATGTAAGAATTGGCTTCATATATGTGAAGACCTTGATTCTTCAAGCCCTTCCTCTAACATAAAATAGTTGTTTGACCTTGGGTCAGCTAATTGAATTTTTACTGCACTAGGACAATTGTATTAAATTATGATGAAGAAAACAACAACAATTAGGACGTTAATTTTTACAAAAGGAGCCTAATGTTACTGACTTAGTTTTGAAATGTGATTATTATATATTCTATTGTATTTTCATTTATTTTGTCAAATATTTCCCAGTTATCTTTTAATTTGGTTCTCCCTGCACTTCTAAGGACTATGGCCAATTCTTCGCTTAGAGGATTTAACTATAATGATTCTAGTAGTTCTAATCACATCTCTGATATCATGCAAACACAGACATACATGGAGAGAACTAGGATTCCATTTGAGTGTTGTTTCACTATTCCTGCTTAAAGAATCAATTATTAAAAATTCAAGCCATTCTCCAATCGATAAATAGTTAAATGATATGAACAGACAATTTTCAGCGGATGAAATTAAAACTATTTGTAGTCATATGAAAAGGTGCTCCAGATCACTATTGATCAGAAAAATGCAAATCAAGACAACCCTGAGGTACCACTACACACCTGTCAGATTGGCTAAAATGATAGGCAAAGTTAATGATGAATGTTGGAGGGGATATGGGAAGGCTGGGACACTTATGCATTGTTGGTGGAACTGTGAATGGATCCAACCATTCTGGAGAGCAATTTGGAACTATGCTCAAAAAGTGATCCAACTGTGCATACCCTTTCACCCAGCAGCATTTCTATTGGGCCTATATCCCAAAGAAATCATAAAGGAAGGAAAGGGCCCCACATGTGCAAGAATGTTTGTGGCAGCCCTTTTTGTAGTGGCTAGCAACTGGAAACTGAAGGGATGCCCATCAATTGGAGAATGGCTGAATAAATTATGGTATATGAATATTATGGAATATTATTGCTCTGTAAGAAATGAACAGCAGGACGATTTCAGAGAGGCCTGGAGAGACTTGCATGAACTGATGCTGAGTGAAATGAGCAGAACCAAGAGATCATTATTCACGGCAACAACAATACTATATGACGATCAATTCTGATGGACATGGCTCTCTGCAACAATGAAATGTTTCAAACCACTTTCAATTGTTCACGGAAGAAAGCCATATACACCCAGAGAGAGGGATGTGAAATGTGGACCACAGCATAACATTCTCATACTATTGATTGATGTTTGCTTACATTATGTTTCCTTTATCTGATATGTCTTTTGTGTAGATACGATTTTTCTTGTACAACAATGATGTTTGGAAATATGTATACATATATTCGATTTGCCAATATTTTAACATAATTAACATGTAGTGGATATCCTGCCATCTAGGGGAGGGGTGGGGAGTTGGGGGGAAAAATTTGTAACAGAAAGCTATGTAAGGGTTAATGTTGAAGAATTACCCACACATATGTTATGCAAATAAAATTTTAAAAAAGAATCTATTATTAATCATAAAGGAAGAAAAGTATCCACATCTGCAAAGACTTTTATTGCAGCCTTTTTGTAGTGGCAAGGAAAGGAATAATCAGTGACTGCCTATTATTTAGAGAATGTCTGAGTGACTCATGGTATATGATCACAATGCAATATTATTGTTCTATAAGAAATAATGAGCAGTCTGATTTCAAAAAATCCTTGATAGACTTGCATGAGCTGTTGCCAAGTAAAGTGAGAAGAATCAAGAGAATATTGTACACTATAATAACAAGGTTATATGATGATCAACTGTAATGGACTTAACTTTTTTCAGCAATGAGCTGATTCAAGGTAATTACAGTGTACTGGGATAATGGAAAGTGCCATTCACATCCAAAGAGAACTCTGGAGACTGAATGTGGATCACAGCATGGTATTTTCACCTTTTTGTTGTTGTGTTTGTTTTTCATTCTCATTTTTTCCCTTTTGATCTATTTTTGTGTGTGTAGCATGATCAATATGGAAATATGTCTGGAAGAACTGAACATATTTAACCTATATTGGGTTGCTTGCTCTCTTGGGGAGGGAGAAGGAGAGACAAGAGGGAGAAAAATTTGCAACACAAGGTTTTGCAAAGATGATTGTTGAAAATTATCTCTGAGGATAAAATATCTATTATATTTTGAAATATACAATACTATATAAAAATCCACTGATACATGTAGTAGAGTATAGATATGTTATCAGCTGCTGAAATGCATAGATAGATTCATTTTTCTTTAGTTGAACCTAGTAAAATGTAAATTCTAAGTTTTAAACCTCAGTTTATATGAAGTTTTAATATTAATTTTACATTTATTCTTGAATAAGGAAAAGTGCTAGCTCAATTCATTGACATATGCAAGATATGCTATAGGTTAGTATGAATAAAATAATAATTTGTTACCCACATCAAATAAATTTTCTTTTTGATATAAAATTGTGAGCACATATTCTATGCTACTAAGAAAATCACCAATTTTTTGCCTTCTCTTTTCATTTGTGGTTAAGAGTCATTCATCCTATGCACTCTTTTTCATACAAGCTCACATTTATGTATATGTGTGTATATGTCTCTGCATGTGGGTGTGTATGTTTTGTTAAGTTGATCATGTTTGAAAAAGAATCCTTGAACAGGATCAAAATTATCAGTGGAATTATTCTGGGGGTTTCATTTTTTATTGTTATTTCAAAAGAGCTACATCAGTATGAAATAAATTCATTATAGTCCCAAGGGAATTTTTAATAATAATTAACTTTTTGAAATAGAAATATTATAGGCTATAAGCTGATAAATTATTCATTCAAGAAATTTCTAATAATTGGTCCTCAAACTTTCCTGAAAATGCTTTTTTCTGGGGGGGAAGGGAGGATGCTTGGGATTAAATGAGTTGTCCAGCAACACAAGGTTATTCATCTTCCTTTTTTTTCATGACAAATGCAAGATTTAGTAAATGAATAGCCATGTATGCATTTATTAGCATTGTTAATATTAGTGATAAAACTGTAATAATGATAATTACAATTTATACTCCATTGAAGATTATCAAATAATTTCCTACAAAGAATTGCAGAGGTAACGTGTTATTGTAGAAGTAGCATAACATTTAGCATAACATTTAAAAACAAAATAGGTTCGTCAGAACTCCATCTCTATTACTCAATCTATATGATTTGCACAGTAAGCTCATACATTGTAAGCATCATTTTCATATACAGAAAACAAAGATTTGTTTGGACTATATTATGTCAAAATTCCCTTCCAATTTTAAATCATATTTCCCCAAGGGAGAGTATAATTATTCCTAAATATTTAGGAAGAAATGTATGTCAGTGTGATGACATAATTGTATGAAGATAGCATAGCTCATAAAGACTAAAGAGTAAGAGTTTAAATTTGGGACATCTGACCCCAAAGCTAGAGAGATTTTTTCCTATTCCATGTTGCAGCATGGATTTGAGTATGCTTGCCACTGGATTTTTCAATTCACCTTTGGGTATTTGGTTTATTATATTATCACACTGTATTATGTTTGTGAGATGGTAAGGTACCTAACCCCAAGCATGTTGAAGACTTTTTTCAGTGGATGAGTGAATGAGAATAATTTGTTTCAACAGCTATGAAGGTGACTGAAGCATGTATTATGAACTAGTTAAATCTTAGTCATTGATAATGTCATGGAAATTTTTCACCATTAGGAATGAAGTTATATTAATACTACTTTTATCCAGTAACCTGATGTGTCATTCATATTCTACTTCACTGCTTGATCAAGTATTGAAGATTCCTTTGAGTTTTCATAGGTTGTGCCAGTAGAATGACAGGTAGCTCTGAGTTGACCAATTTTATAAGGCTTGATGAATAGACTCAATGATATGACTGCTAACCAAAGACTAATCTACCCAAATCTCAAGTGATTCATCACCATATTGGCTTTCTGATGAAAGATTTTCATTTATATAATCATATTCAATAATTCAAGTCATCTAATTTAGAAAATTAATAATTGCAGCATGTAGAGCAAATATCTATATTAATGAAATTAAAATTCCTTCAATTGTTTAAAAATGCATTAAAATACAAATTTACATGGAGCATCACAGTTTTTTTATTAAAGTTTTTTTTTATTTACAGAACATATGAGTAATTTTTCAACATTAGCCTTTAGAAAACTTTGTTCCAAATTTTGCCCTCCTTCCCCCCACCCACTCCCCTAGATGACACATAATCTAATATATGTTAAATACATTAAAATATATGATAAATCCAATATATGTATACATATCTATACAGTTATTTTGAAGCACAAGAAAAATTGGATCTAGAAAGAGAAAGGAAAAAATCTACCAAATCAATACCAAAAAGCTATACCAATCAAACTCCCAAGAAATTATTTTACTGACCTAGAGAAAAGAACAACACAATTCATCTGGAAGAACAAAAGATCAAGAATTTCAAGGGAATTAAGTCCAAAGACCCCAGCTTTTGGGATAAGAACTGACTATTTGACAAAAACTGCTGGGAAAATTGAAAACTAGTATGACAGAAATTAGGCATGGATCCACACATAACACCTTTTACCAAGATAAGAAATGGGTTCATGATCTAGACATAAAGAATGATATTATAAACAAATTAGAAGAATATAGGATCTCTCAGATCTGTGGAGGAGGAAGGAATTTGCTATAAAAGAAGAACTAGAGATCATTATTAATCACAAAATAGATAATTTTGATTGTATCATGTTAAAAAGTTTTTGTACAAACAAAAAAAAATTGCAGACAAGATTAGAAGGGAAGCAATAAACTGGAAAACATTTTTACCTTCAAAGGTTCTGATAAAGGCCTCATTTCTAAAATATATAGAGAATTGATACAAATTTATAAGAATTCAAGCTTTTCTCCAATTGATAAATGGTCAAAGGATATGAGCAGAAAATTTTCAGATGAAGACATTGAAACTATTTCTAGTCATATGAAAAGGTGCTCCAAGTCACCATTGATCAGAGAAATGCAAATTATGACAATTCTGAGATACCACTACACACCTCTCAGATGGGCTAAGATGACAGAAAAAGAAAATGATGAATATTCGAGGGAATGTGGGAAAACTGGGACACTGATACATTGTTGGTGGAAGTGTGAATGGATAAAACTACTCTGGAGAGCAATTTGGAACTATGCTTAAAAAGTTATCAAATTGTGCTTACCCTTTGACCCAGCATTGTTTCTACTGGGTCTATATCCCAAAGAGATCTTAAAGGAGGGAATGGGACCAACATGTGCAAAAATGTTTGTGGCAGCCCTTTTTGTAGTGGTAAGAAACTGGAAAATGAATGGATGCCCATCAATTGGAGAATGGCTGAATAAATTATGGTACATAAATATTATGGAATATTATTGTTCTGTAAGAAACAACCAACAAGATGATTTTAAAGAAGCCTGGAAAGACCTACATGTACTGATGCTAAGTGAAATGAGCCCATCAATTGGAGAGTGGCTGAATAAATTATGGTATATGAAT
>JAJPUD010017452.1:0-31260 GCA_023553655.1 Myrmecobius fasciatus
GAAAGAGGAAAATCAAATTGTTAGTCTCAAGAATGATAAGGGAGAACTTTCCTCCAATGAAGAGGAAATCAGAGCAATAATTAGGAGTTACTTTGCCCAACTTTGTGCCAGTAAGTTTGATAATCTAAATGAAATGGAGGAATATCTACAAAAATATAGATTGCCCAGGTTAACAGAAGAGGATATAAATTATTTAAATACCCCCATATCAGGAAAAGAAATAGAACAAGCTATTAACCAACTCCCTAAGAAAAAATCTCCAGGGCCAGATGGATTTACATGTGAATTCTACCAAATATTCAAAGAACAATTAATTCCAATACTACACAAACGATTTGAGAAAATAGGGACAGAAGGTATCCTGCCAGAATCCTTCTATGAGACCTAAATGGTGCTGATAGCTAAACCAGGTAGGGGGAAAGCAGAGAAAGAAAACTATAGAACCATTTCACTAATGAATATTGATGCAAAAATTTTAAATAAGATATTAGCCATGAGATTACAGAAAGTCATCCCCAGGATAGTACACTATGACCAAGTAGGACTTATACCCGGGATGCAGGGCTGGTTCAATATTAGGAAAACTATCAGCGTAATTAATTATATTAATAACCAAAATAACAAAAACCATATGATTATCTCAAAAGATGCAGAAAAAGCCTTTGATAAAATTCAACACCCTTTCCTATTAAAAACACTAGAGAGTATAGGAATAAATGGGCTTTTCCTTAAAATGATCAGTAACATCTATTTAAAACCATCAACAAGCATCATATGCAATGGAGACAAACTAAAACCATTCCCAATAAGATCAGGAGTGAAACAAGGCTGCCCACTGTCACCATTACTATTTAATATTGTATTAGAAATGTTAGCTTTAACAATAAGCGAAGAAAAAGAGATAAAAGGAATCAGAGTAGGTAATGAAGAAACCAAATTATCACTCTTTGCAGATGACATGATGGTATACTTAGAGTACCCTAGAGATTCAACTAAAAAACTACTAGAAACAATTCACATCTTTAGCAAAGTGGCAGAATTCAAAATTAATCCACATAAATCTTCAGCATTTTTATATATTACCAACAAAGTTCAGCAGCAAGAGATAGAAAAAGAATTTCCATTCCAAATAGCAGATGATAGGATAAAATATTTGGGAATCTATCTGCCAAGGAAAAGTCAGAAAGTATACGAACTGAATTACAAAACAGTTTCCACACAAATAAAATCAGAACTAATCAATTGGAAAAATATTAAGTGCTCATGGGTAGGCAGAGCGAACATAATAAAAATGACAATACTACCCAAACTAATCTACTTATTTAGTGCCATACCAATCAAACTCCCAAGAAATTATTTTACAGATCTAGGAAAAATAGTAGCAAAGTTCATCTGGAAGAACAAAAGGTCAAGGATCTCAAGGGGATTAACGAAAAAAAAGGCAGATGAAGGTGGCCTTGCTATACCAGATCTAAAACTATATTATAAAGCAGCAGTCATCAAAACTGTTTGGTACTGGCTAAGAAATAGAGCAGTGGATCAGTGGCACAGGATAGGACATCAAGAAAATCTAGACAATAACCTTAACAATCTAGTATTCGATAAACCCAAAGACCCCAGCTTTTGGGATAAATACTCGCTATTCGGCTAAAACTGCTGGGAAAATTGGAAACTAGTGTGGAAGAAATTAGGGCTTGACCCATACCTAACACCACATACCACGATAAGATCTAAATGGGTTCATGATCTAGATATAAAGAGGGATTTTGTAAGCAAGTTAGAGGAACGTAATATAGTTTATCTCTCAAACCTGTGGAGATGGAATAAATTTATGTCCAAAGAAGACCTTGAACTCCTAATTGAACACCAGATGGATAATTTTGATTATCTTAAGTTAAAAAGTTTCTGTACAAACAAATGCAGACAAGATTAGGAGGGAAGCATCAAATTGGGAAATTATCTTTACATTTAATGGTTCTGATAAAGGCCTCATTTCTAAAATATATAGAGAATTGTCTCATATATATAAGAATTCAAGCCACTCTTCAATAGATAAGTGGTCAAGGGATATGAACAGACAATTTTCAGATGATGAAATTAAAACCATCTCTAGTCATATGAAAAGTTGCTCCAAATCACTATTGATCAGAGAAACGCAAATTAAGACAACTCTGAGGTACCACTACACACCTGTCAGATTGGCTAAAATGACAGGAAAAGATAACGATGAATGTTGGAGGGGATGTGGGAAAACTGGGACACTAATACATTGTTGGTGGAACCGTGAACGGATCCAACCATTCTGGAGAGCAATTCGGAGCTATGCTCAAAAAGTTGTCAAACTGTGCATACCCTTTGACCCAGCAGTGTTTCTACTGGGCCTATATCCCAAAGAGATCTTAGAGGAGGGAAAGGGACCCACCTGCAAGAATGTTTGTGGCAGCCCTTTTTGTAGTGGCTAGATACTGGAACCTGAAGGGATGCCCATCAATTGGAGAGTGGCTGAATACATTATGGTATATGAATGTTATGGAATATTATTGCTTTGTAAGAAATGATCAGCAGGACGATTTCAGAGAGGCCTGGACGGACTTGCATGAACTGATGCTGAGTGAAAGGAGCAGAACCAGGAGATCATCATACACAGCAACAACAGTATTACATGATGATCAATTCTGATGGACGTGGCTCTCTGCAAAAAAGAATTGTCTCAAACCAGTTCCAATTGTTCACTGAAGAAAACCATATACACCCAGAGAGAGGGAAATGAAACATGGACCAAAACGTAACATTTTCATGATCTCTATTGACATTTGCTTGCATTATGTTGCCTTTCTCTGATTCTTTTTTTTTTCTTGTAGATAGGATTTTTCTTGCATAACTTCTCAAGTATTTCAACATTATTAACATGTAATGGACTTCCTGCCATCTAGGGGAGGGGAGGGGACTGGGGGTAAAATTTGTAATAGAAAGCTTTGTAAAGATCAATGTTGGGGAACTACTCATATATGTTATACAAATAAAAAGCTTTAATAAAAAATATCCAGTTAATAAGGACATCACAAACATCATCATTCTATGTAATGGTAATGAGACATTGCATATGGTAAGATGGGAAATCAAATTTACAAAAAGCTCCCTAAAGCTTTCTCCATTGTGCATTCCTTTTCATTCTCCAATGATGTAGTAATTCCAATGCACGATATTACTCAAGAAAGGGTGATTTTTTATTTTGATGCAACAATTTCCAAATAAGCATTCCTAAAAGATTTGAGAGAGTTTTTTTTTTTGGTTGAGTTTGATTACTGCATCCTGAAGTATTACAAGATCTTTTTGTAACTCATTAAATGTCATTTTTTTTCTGAACAAATGTGCCTCTTTCCATTTTTGATCTTTTCTATAGAGCACTGCTCTCTCCAGTCTCAGCAGGACTTGATGGTCTTCCTAGCCCTGCCTACAAATTCTAGTAGCTTATGAGCCAGCTTTATGGAGTGTGATATGCAACATTTTTGATTAATTGTAGAAAGTTATCATGTGAAGGATTTCTGGAACCACTCTTCAGTGTAGAGCAGTGCATCTTGTTCCTCTTATTACTTTGGTAAATTATAGAATTCTTATCAAATGACAAATAACATGCTTTTTTTGGTTTGTAGATGTAGTAATCCAATGAGTTCTTCTCCTTTTCCTCCAAAGAAGAGATAGCCTTTAGAGGACATCACTTATCATTATCTCACAAAAACTCTTTTGTTTTACCTCCTTTCGTCGATGTTGTCTTGCTGAAGGAGATTACATTTTGGTATTTAGAAGACAATTTATGGAAACCGGCATTGCAATGAATACTGTTTATGACTCATTTCGTAGTTAAATTTACCATTCCAATTGATTGGTCATATTGACCCCACTTGCAATCCAAGATTAATTTGGATTTTCTTGGGATTGTAGGCAGCAAGGAGGCTTAGGCTTTGGTATGCTAGCTAAGTTGTAACTTTTACATTTTGTCTTCAATAAGGAAGGAAATAGTATATATGCAAATTGGAAGTTTCTTGCTCTATTTGTATGCTGGTCTTTTTGCATCATAGCCATCATGGATTTCTTGAAATCACATAGTTTTAAAGCCAAAGTTGCAGGGAAAAAAAACAAAACAAAATAAACAAACAAACAAAAAAACCTAAATGTTGGTTCCCAGGAAATCAGAAACACCATCATTCTGTCTAATGATGCTGGGACAATGGGCATTCTAAGATGGGAAATCCATCCAGCAGAACACCCCTAAGAGTTTTCTCAATTCTGCTTGCCATTTCATGTAATCCACTAGATCATATTTCAAGCCCATGATATAAACCCATTAGAGGTGATTTCTTGGTGGGAGGGAACATTTTCCAAGAAAGCATTCCTACAAGGCTTGAGAGAGAAGTTTGACTTAGTGGAGTTTGATTTCCCTCCCTCTTATATGATAGGTATTCTGTGTTCACTGTAAAATGTAGTTTTCCTAGAGAAAAATGGGCCAAGGCATTTTTCTTCATTTTTGAGAAACACTGGTTTCTCAAGACTAAGCAGGACTTGGTCCTCCAAGTATTAGGTTGAAATACTGGAAGCTTCTCCCTTTTGGTCGACTTTGTGGGGTGTTCCCTTCTGAATGTCTTCAGCAGGTAGAGCTTCTGAGTTCAAGACCAACCTCTGCAATTCATCAGTAGGTCACGCCCCACACAGTGCTTTTGAGAAAAAGCCAAACATTATGGTGTGCTGGACTTGTGAAAGGCATCCTAGGTTTAAATGACTTTGAGAAGCAGTGGAAATTGATGCTCTGATTTTCTTCCTTTAACAATTGTGCATTGATTAAATGGAAATTTCATAGATTTTTTGTTTATCTTTGTAGTCATCAATTTAGTTTTACTTCTCATGAAAAATCAAATATCTATATGAGCAACCTACTGATCATTATTTCACAAAAAACTTCTCTTTTGGCTTCCTTTTCTGGTACTTGGATTTTAACACAGTTGTTGCTCAAAAAGTATATTATGATCTTAGGTTTTAATTCGAATACAGTCCATTTCTCATCAGTTCCTAGTCAGATTCCTTTTTGAGAGGGTGAATTGTACCTCCCCCTTTCGTGGGAATCTTTATCCAGTTGAAAAGCAAGAAGAATTTAGTCTTGTGATGGCAGACAAAAAGATGGTTGGGTATTTTGTCTGCCAGCTGTAAGGGAGTTTTTGCATTTCTTCTTCATTATGAAATGAAATAGTATATATGAGAAAAGGAAGTTACTTGCCCTTTTTGCCTTTCTTTCTTTTGGCATCAAAGCCTTTGTGGATACCATGATTGGATGTAGAAGAAAACCACAAACCACATAAAAAATGTCCAGTTTACAAGGAAATCACAAACATCATCATTCTATTTAATGGTGATGGGACATTGCATATGGTAAGATGGGAAATCAAATTTACAGAGAGCTCCCTAAAGCTTTCTGCATTGTTCATTCCTTTTTATTCTCCATGGATGTAGTTATTCCAATGCATGATATTACTCAAGCAAGGGTGATTTTTAATTTTGCAGCAAGTATTTCCAAAACAAGCATTCCTAAAAAATTTGAGAGAGAGTTTTTCTTTTTGGTTGAATTTGATTACTGCATCCTGGAATATTACAAGACTTTTTCATAAATCATTAAATGTCCTTTTTTCTCAACAAATGTGCCTCATTTCCTTTTTCATCTTTTCTATAGAACCATTGGTTTCTCCATTCTCAGCAGGACTTGGTGGTCCTCCTAGGCCTACCTACAAATTCTAGAAGCATGTGTCTTGGGAGCCAGCTGTGTGGAGTATGCCTTTCTTCAGCCCTTGAGCGGCTGTGAGTTCAATACCACTGGCAGCTTTTCATCATTAAGCTATGTGATATGCAACACGTTTGATTAATTGCAGAACGTTATCATTTGAAGGATTTCTGGAATCACTCTTCAGTGTGGAGCAGTGCACCTTTTCCTCTTATTACTTTGGTAAACTCTTTAATTCTTATGAAATTACAAATAACATGCGCTTTTTCTTTGTAGATGTAGTAATACAATGAGTTCTTCTTCTCCTCCCAAGACCAGATAGCCCTTGGAGGAGCTCACTTATCATTGTCTCACAAAAAGTGTTTTGCTTTGCCTTGTTTTCCTTGATGTTGTCTTGCTAAACGAGTTGATATTTTGGTATTTAGAAGACAATTCATGGAACAGGCATTGCAATGAATACTGTCCATGCCTGATCATTTTGTTGTTAAATTTCCCATTCTGATAGTGAACTATGCCTCTGAATTGATTGGTCATATTGACCACACTTGAAATCTAAGATTTATTTGGATTTACTTGGGATTGCAGGAAGCAAGGAGGCTTAGCCTTTGGTCTACCAGCTAAGTTGTAGCTTTTACTTTTCATCTTGAATAAGGAAAACAATAGTATATATGTACATTGGAATTTCTTGTTCTATTTGCATGCTGGTCTTTTTGCATCATAGCCATTATGGACTTCTTGAAAACACATTGATGTAAAGCCAATGTTGTAGGAAAAAAACAAACAAACTGTTGCTTCCCAGGAAATCAGAAACGTCATCATTCTGTCTAATGATGCTGGGACCCTGGATATTTAAGATGGGAAATCCATCCAGCAGAGCACTCCTAAGAGTTTTCTCAATTCTGCTTGTCATTTCCTGTAATTCACTATATCTTACTTCAAGCCTATGATATAAACCCATCAAAGGGGATTTCTTGGTTGGAGGGAACATTTTCCAAAGTAAGCTTTGCTAGAAGCTCTTAGAGAAAACTTTGATTTAGTGGAGTTTGATTTCCCTCCCTCTTATCTGACAGGTACTCTATGCACACTTTAAAATGTAGTTTTCCTAGAGAAAAATAGGACAAGGCATTTTCCCTCATTTTTGAAAAGCGCTGGTTTCTCAAGACTAAGCAGGACTTGGTCCTCCAAGGCCTAGGTTGAAATACTGGAAGCTTCTGCCCTTTGGCCAGCTGTGTGGGGTGTTCCCTTCTGAGTGTCTTCAGCAGGTAAAGGTCCTGAGTTCAACACCAACCTCTGCCAGTAATCAGTGGGGTATGCCCCACACAGTGCTTTTCACAAAAAGCCAAATATTATGATGTGCTGGACTTGTGAATGGCATCCTAGGTATAAATGACTTTGAGAAGCAGTGAAAATTGATTCTCTGATTTCATTTCTTTAACATTTGCGCATTGATTAAATGAAAAATACATAAATTTTTTTGTTTATTGTTGTAGTCATCAATTTAGTTTTCCTTCCCGTGAAAGATCAAATATCTATACGAACAACCCACTGAACATTATTTCACAAAAAAATCTTCTCTTTTGACTTCCTTTTCTGGTACTTGTCTTTTTAAAGTAGTTCAAATTTTGGTTCTCACAACATGTATAATAGTCCTAGTTTTTGATGTGAATACAGCCCACTGCTTATCCCTTCCTAATCAAATTTCTTTTTGAGAGAGTGAATTGTACCTCTGAGTTGCTTAGGCATCTTTACTCCAGGTGAAATGCAAAAAGAATTTGGACTTTCTTGTATTTACAGACAGAAAGATGGCTGGGTATTTTGTCTGCCAGCTGTGAGGGAGTTTTTGCATCTCTTCTTCATTATGAAATGAAATAGGAAGAGGAAGACAACAGGAAGTAACTTGCCTTTTTCTCCTTTCTTTCTTTTGGCATCACAGCCTTCATGGATACCATGATCTGGTGTAAAAGAAAACCAGAAACCACAGAAAAAATGTCCAGTTTACAAGAAAATCACAAACATCATCATTCTATCTAATGGTGATGGGACATTGCATATGGCAAGTTGGGAAATCATATTAACAGAAATCTCTTTAATGCTTTCTCCATTGTGCATTCCTTTTCATTCCCCATGGAGGTAGTAATTCCAGTACATGATATTAATCAAGGAAGGGTAAATTTTTTTTTTATTTTGTGGCAACAATTTCAAAAGCAAGCATTCCTAAAAGATTTGAGAGAGGGTTTTTTTTGGGGGGTTGAATTTGATTACTGCCTCCTGAAATATTACAAGAGCTTTTTGTAACCCATTAAATGTCATTTTTTCTCAACAAATGTGCCTCATTTCATTTTTTGTCTTTTGTATAGAAGCACTGGTTTCTCCAGTCTCAGCAGGACTTGGTGGTCCTCTTAGGCCTATGTACAAATTCTAGAACTTTGTGTCTTCTGAGGCAGCTATGTGCAGTGTGCCTTTCTTCAGCCCTTGAGCAGGTGAGAGCCTACGAGTTCAAGACCACTGTCATCCATTCATCATTAAGCTATGCAATAAGCAGCACTTTTGATTAATTGCAGAAAGTTATCATTTGAAGGATTACTGGAATCACTCTTCAGTGTGGAGGAGTGCATCTTGTTCCTCTTATTACTTTGGTAAACTCTGGAATTCTTATGAAATGGCAAATAACGTGTGTTTTTTGCTCATACTTGTAGTAATCCAACGAGTTCTTCTCCTCCTCCAAAGACCAGACATCCTTTGGAGGAGCTCACTTATCATTGTCTCACAAAAAGTGTTTTGTTTTGGCTTGCTTTCCTCGAGGTTGTCTTGCTGAAGGAGTTGATATTTTGGTATTTAGAACACAATTCATGGAAACTGACATTGTAATGAATACTGTCTATGCCTCATTTCATAGTTAAATTTCCCATTCCAATTGATTGGCCATATTGACACCACTTGAAATCCAAGATTAATTTGGATTTACTTGGAATTGTAGGCAGCAAGGAGGCTTGGGCTTTGGTATGCTAGCTAGGTTGTAACTTTTACATTTCGTCTTCAATAAGGAAGGAAATTGTATATATGCAAATTGGAAGTTTTTTGCTCTATTTTTTATGAGGGTCTCTTTGCATCATAGCCGTCATGGATTTCTTGAAAACACATAGATGTAAAGCCAAAGTTGAAGGAAAAAAAAAAACAATTGTTGTTTCCCAGGAAATCAGAAACACCATCATTCTGTCTAATGATGCTGGGACAATGGACATTCTAAGATGGGAAATCCATCCATCAGAGCACTCCTAAGTATTTTCCCTATTCTGCTTGCCATTTATTGTAACCCATTAGATCATACTTCAAGCCCATGATATAAACCCATCCAACACTATTTCTTGATGGGAGGAAAGATTTTGCAAAGTAAGCTTTGCTAGAAGGTCTGAGAGAGAACTTTGACTTAGTGGAGTTGGATTTCCCTCCCTCTTATATGACAGGTACTCTGTGCACATTGTAAAATGTAGTTTTCCTAGAGAACAATGGGCCAAGGCATTTTTCTTCATTTTTAAAAAACGCTGGTTTCTCAAGACTAAGCAGGACTTGGTCCTCCAATGACTAGGTTCAAATACTGGAAGCTTCTCCCTTTTATTTGGCTGTGTAGGGTGTTCCTTTCTGAATGTCTTCTGCAGTTAGAGGTCCTGAGTTCAAGACTAACCTCTGCCATTAATCAGTAGGTCACGCCCCACACAGTGCTTTTGAGAAAAAGCCAAACATTATGATGTGCTGGATTTGTGAAAGGCATCCTAGGTTTAAATGACTTTGAGAAGCAGTGAAAATTAATCCTTTGATTTTCTTCCTTTAACAATTGAGCATTGATTAAATGGAAAATAACAGATTTTTTGTTTATCGTTGTAGTCATCAATTGAGATTTCCTTCTTGGAAAGATCAAATTTCTATATGAGCAACCCACTGATCATTATTTCACAAACAAATGTTCTCTTTTGCCTTCTTTTTCCGGTATTTGGCTCTTAAGACAGTTGGTGCTCAAAAAATATATTATGATCTTAGGTTTTGATTTGAATACAGTCCATTTCTCATCTGTTCCTAGTCAAATTTCTTTTTGAGAGTGAATTGTACCTCCCAGTTTCTTGTGAATCTTTACCCCAGTTGAAATGCAAGAAGAATTTGGTCTTTCTTGGGATTGCAGGCAGAAAGATGGCTGGGTATTTTGTCTGCCAGCTGTGAGGGAGCTTTTGCATCACTTCTTCATTATGAAATGAAATACTATGCAAGAGAAAAGGAAATTTCTTGCCTCTTTTGCATTTCTTTCTTTTGGTACCACAGCCTTCCTGGATCCCTTGACAGCATGTAGATGCAAGCCACAAGCCATATAAAAAATGGAGAGGTTACAGGGAAATCCCAAATATCAGTATTCTGTCTAATGATGATGGGCCACTGCATGTTCTAAGAGGGGAAATCAAACTTGCAGACAGATTCCTAGAATTTTCTCAATTGTGCATTCCTTTTTGTGCCTCCATGGATGTATCTCTTCTATTGCATGATATTAATCAATCAAAGGTGATTTCTTGTTTTGAGGCAACAGTTTCCAAAGCATGCATTCCTAGAAGATCCGAGAAAGCACTTTTTGTTGGTTGAGTTTTATTGCCATTTTTTGAAATATTTCAAGACCTTTTCTTAACCTATGAAATGTTATTTTTTTTTACAAATGTGCCAGACACAATTTTTCAACATTTGTGGAGAAGTGCTGGTGTCTCCAGGCTCAGCAGGACTTGGTAGTCCTCCAAGGCTTAGCTATATATTCTGGAAACATCTGCCTTTTGGGCAGCTGTGTGGTTTGTGCCTTTCCTCATGTCTTCATCAGGTAAGAGGTTGTGAGTTCAAGAGCAGCCTCTCTCTTTAATCAGTAAGCCACACAACCCACAGCAGTTTTGACCAATGGTAGAACATTATCATTTGAAAGATTTCTGTGAGGGAACTTTTGCATCTCTTTTTCATTATGAAATGAAATAGTATATATGAGAAAAGAAAGTTACTTGCCCTTTTGCCTTTCTTTCTTTTGGCATCACAGCCTTTATGGATACCATGACCAGATATAGAAGAAAACTACAAACCACAGAAAAAAATGGTTAGTTTACAAGGAAACCACAAACATCATCATTCTATGTAATGGTGATGGGACATTGCATATGGTAAGATGGGATGCAAATTTATAAAAATCTCTTTAAAGCTTTCTCCATTGTGCATTCCTTTTCATTCTCTATGGATGTAGTTATTCCAATGCATGATATTACTTAAGCAAGGGTGATTTTTTATTTTGAGGCAACAATTTCCAAAGTAAGCATTTCCGAAAAGATTTGAGAGAGTTTTTTTTTTTTTTTGGTTGAGTTTGATCACTGCATCCTGATATATTACAAAAACTATTCGTAACCCATTAAATTTCATTTTTTTTCTCAACAAATGTGCATCATTCCATTTTTCATCTTTTCTATAGAATCACTGGTTTCTCTAGTCTCAGCAGGATTTGTTGGTCCTCTTAGCCCTAACTACAAATTCTAGAAGCTTGTGCCTTGTGAGCCAGCTGTGTGGAGTGTGCCTTTCTTCAGGACTTGAGCAGGTCAGAGCCTACAAGTTCAAGACCACTGTCAACTTTTCATCATTAAGCTATGCAATAAGCAACACTTTTGATCAATTGCAGAATGTGATCATTTGAAGGATTTCTGGAATCACTCTTCCGTGCGGAGCAGTGCATCTTGTTCCTCTTATTACTTTGGTAAACTCTGGAATTCTTATGAAATGGCAAATAAGATGTGTTTTTTGTTTATACATGTAGTAATCCAGTAAGTTCTACTCCTTCTCCTCCAAAGACTAGATAGCCCCTGGAGGAGCTCACTTATCAATATCTCACAAAAAGTCTTTTGATTTGGCTTGCTTTCCTTGATGTTGTCTTGCTGAAGGAGTTGGTATTTTGGTATTTAGAAGACAATTCATGGAAATAGCATTGCACTGAATACTGTCCATGCCTCCACATTTTGCAGTTAAATTTCCTTTTCAGATACTGCACTGTTACTCCACGTTAATGGGCCATATTTATCCCTCTTGGACTCCAAGATTTATTTGGATTTACTTGGAATTGCAGGCTGCAGGGAGGCTTGGGCTTTGGTCTGCTAGCTAAGTTGTAACTTTTACATTTCATCTCGAATAAGGAAGGAAATAGAATATATGCAAATTGGAAGTTTTTTGCTCTATTTTTATGTTGATATTTTTGCATCATAGCCGTCATGGATTTCTTCAAAACACATAGCTGTAAAGCCAAAGTTGTAGGAAAAAAACAAAACAAAACAAAAAAACAAAACAAAAAAACAAACTAAACAAAAAAAAAAAAACTGTTGGTTCCCAGGACATTAGAAACACCATCATTTTTTCTAATGATGCTGGGACCCTGGACATTCTAAGGTGCGAAATCCATCCAACCAACAACTCCTAAAAGTTTTCTCATTTCTGCTTGCCATTTCCTGTGTTAGAGACAAAGAGCCTGTTAAAACATCACCAAACCCCTGCCCCCAAAAAGTGCATACCAGGAAGCAAGATACGATCAATTACCTCAAGAAAGTGTCAAGCAGGCATCCTGCTTCAAGAGGTCACACATACACAAAGATTCCTCCCCTTACTCAATTTCCTGACAAATGGTCAACAGATGTTACATCCTTTGTTATATGAAAGTTTGCTTTGATACACAACGAATATAAACCCTGTACTTTGCCTCAATAAACGAGCTATTCTGTCCCTACACAGAGTGGTCTCCATTCTTTCCTTTCACAGCCCATCCCCAGGTTGAAGCCTCCCCAGCCTTCGGCTCACAGGCTGATGCGAGATTTCAGGCACCCTTAGCTCGAGACCCGCGGGACGGGTCATTCCTGTAATCCACTAGATAGTACAAGCCCATGATATAAATCCATCAAAGGCGATTTCTTGGTTGGAGGGAACATTTTCCAAAGTAAGCTTTGCTAGAAGGTCTGAGAGAGAACTTTGACTCAGTGGAGTTTGATTTCCCTCCCTCACATATTACAGGTACTCTGTGAACACTTTAAAATGTAGCTCTCATAGAGAAAAAAGGAACAAGGCATTTTTTCTCCATTTTTGACAAATGCTGGTTTCTCCAGACTAAGCAGGACTTGGTCCTCCAAAGCCTAAGTTCAAATACTGGATGCTTCTCCCTTTTGGGCAGCAGTGTGAGGTGTTCCCTTCTGAACTCTTCAGCAGGTAGAGGTTCTGAGTTCAAGACTAACCTCTGCCATTAATCAGTAGGTAATGCCCCTTACAGTGCTTTTGACAAAAAGCTGAACCTTATGATGTGCTGTACTTGTGAAAGGCATCCTAGGTATAAATGACTTTGAGAAGCAGTGAAAATTGATTTTCTGATTTTCTTCCTTTAACAGTTGCGCATTGATTAAATGGAAAATACACAGATTTTTTGTTTATCATTGTAGTCATCAATTAAGTTTTCCTTCTCGTGAAAGATCAAATATCTATATGAACCACCCACTGATCATTACTTCACATGCAAAAAAAAAATCTTCTTTTTTGCTTCCTTTCTGGTACTTGGATTTTAACACAATTGGTGCTCATGAATATATTATGGTAGTAGGATTTAATTTGAATACAGTCCATTTCTCATCAGTTCCTAGTCAAATTCCTTTTTGAGAGAGTAAATTGTACCTCCCCCTATATTGGGAATCTTTACACCAGTTGAAATGCAAGAAGAATTTGGTCTTTCTTGGGATTGCAGACAGAACGATGGATGGGTATTTTGTCTGCCATTTGTGAGGCAGCTCTTGCATCTCTTCTTCATTATGAAATAGTATACATGAGAAAACAAAGTTTTTTTGCCACTTTTGAATTTCATTCTTTTGTTACCAGAACCTTCCTGGATCACTTGAGGTCATGTAGATGCAAGCCACAAGCCATAGAAAAAAATCTACAGGTTACAGAGAGTTCCCAAACATCAGTATTCAGTCTAATGATGATGGGCCACTGCATATTCTAAGTGGGGAAATCAAACTTGCAGACAGATTCCTAGAGTTTTCTCAATTGTGCATTCCATTTTGGGTCTCCATGGATGTAGCTCTTCCAGTCCTTGAGAAATAAATAAATCAAGGCTGATTTCTTGTTTTGAGGGAACAGTTTCCAAACATGCATTCCTAGAAGATCAGAGAGAACACTTTTTCTTGGGTGAATTTTGTTACTTCTTCCTGAAATATTACAAGAACTCTTCTTAAACTATGTAATGTTCTTTCTTTTTTTTTTGACAAATGTGCTGGACACAATTTTTCAACATTTCTGGAGAAGTGCTGGCTTCCCCATTCTCATCAGTGCTTGGTGGTCCTCCAAAGCTTAGCTACATATTCTGGAAACGTCTGCCTTTTGGGCAGCTGTGTGGTTTGTGCCTTTCCTCAATGTCTTCATTAGGTGAGAGGTTGAGAGTTCAAGAGCAGCCTCTCCCCTTAATCAATAAACCACACAACCCACAGCAGTTTTGACCAATGGTAGAACATTATCATTTGAAGGGTTTCTGAAATCACTATTCAGGGTGGAGCAGTGCTTCTTGTTCCTCTTATTTACTTTTGTAATCTCTGCCATGCTCATCAAATGGCAAATACCTGAGTTGTTTCTTTATTGGTCTAGTATTCAATTGAGTTCTTCTTCTCTTCCAAAGACCAGATTGCCCTATGCAGAGCCCACTGATCATTATGTCACCCAAAAGTCTTTTGTTTTGCCTCGATTTCTGTGATGTTTTCTTGCTGAAGTAGTTGATATTTTGGTATTTAGAAGACAATTCATGGAAACAGGCATTGCACTGAATACTGTCTATGTCCCATTTCATAGTTAAATTTCCAATTCCGATAGTGAACTATGCCTCTGAATTGATTCGCCATATTGACCACACTTGAAATCTAAAATTTATTTGGATTTACTTGGGATTGTAGGAAGCAAGGAGGCTTGGGCTTTAGTCTACCAGCTAAGTTGTAGCTTTACATTTCATCTTGAATAAGGAAGGAAATAATATATATGTACATTGGAATTTCTTGTTCTATTTGCATGCTGGTCTTTTTGCATCATAGCCCTCATGGATTTCTTGAAAACACATAGTTGTAAAGCCAACATTGTAGGAAAAAAAACTGTTCCTTCCAAGGAAATCAGAAACATCATCATTCTGTCTAATGATGCTGGGACCCTGGATATATAAGATGCTAAATCCATCCAGGAGAGCACTCCTAAGTGTTTTCTCAATTCTGATTGTCATTTCCTGTAATCCACTATATCTTACTTCAAGTCAATAATATAAACCCATCAAAGGGGATTTCTAGGTTGGAGGGAATATTTTCCAAATTAAGCTTTGCTAGGTCTGAGAGACAACTTTCATTTAGTAGAGTTTGATTACGCTACCTCAGATATGACAGGTACTCTGTGCACACTGTAAAACTGAGTTTTCCTAGAGAAAAATGGGCCAAGGCATTTTTCTTCATTTTTGAGAAATGCTGGTTTCTCAAGACTAAGCAGGACTTGGTCCTCCAAGGATTATGTTGAAATACTGGAAGCTTCTCCCTTTTGGTTGGCTGTGTGGTGAGTTCCCTTCTGAATGTCTTCAGCAGGTAGAGGTTCTGTGTTCAAGACTAAGCTCTGCCATTACTCAGTAGGTAACACTCCACACAGTACTTTTGACAAAAAGCAGAACATTATAATGTGCTGGACTTGTGAAAGGCATCCTAGGTATAAATGCCTTTGAGAAACAGTGAAAATTGATCCTCTGGTTTTCTTCCTTTAACAATTGAGCTTTGATTAAATGGAAAATACATAGATTTTTTGTTTATTGTTGTAGTTATCAATTTAGTTTTCCTTCTTGTGAAATAACAAATATCTATATGAGCAACCCACTGATCATTATTTCACAAAAAACTTCTCTTTTGCCTTCCTTTTCTGGTACTTGGATTTAACACAGTTGAAATTTTGGTACTCTTAAATGTATTATGATAGTAGGTTTTATCTTGAATCCAATCCATTTCTCATCAGTTCCTAGTCAAATTCCTTTTTGAGAGATTGAATTGTACCTCACATTTTCTTAGGAATCTTTACACAGTTGAAAGGCAAGACGAATTTGGTCTTTCTTCGTATTGCAGACAGAATGATGGCTGGGTATTTTGTCTGCCAGTTGTAAAGGAGCTTTTGTATCTCCTCTTCATTATGAAATGATATAGTATACATGAGAAAACAAAGTTTCTTGCCTGTTTTGCATTTCTTTCTTTTGATACCACAGCCTTCCTGTATCCCTTGAGAGCCTGTAAATGAAAGCCAAAAGCCATAGAAAAAAACTAGAGGTTACAACGAAATCCCAAACATCCATGTTCAGTCTAAAGGTAATGGGCCACTGCATATTCTAAGAGGGGAAATGGAACTTGCAGACAGATTCCTAGAGTTTTCTCAATTGTGCATTCCATTTTGGGTGTCCATGGATGTAGCTCTTTCATTGCATGACATTAATCAATCAAGGGTGATTTCTTTTTTTGAGGGAACAGTTTCCAAAGCATGCATTCCTAGAAGATCCGAGAGAGCACTTTTTCTTGGTTGAGTTTTATTACTGCTTCCTGAAATATTACAAGAACTCTTCTTAACCTATGAAATGTTATTTCTTTTTTCTTTTTTTTGACAAATATGCTGGACACAATTTTTCATCATTTCTGGAGAACCGCTGTTTTCCCCAGACTCAGCAGGACTTGTTGGTCCTCCAAGGCTTAGCTACATATTCTGGAAACGTCTGATTTTGGGCAGCTGTGTGGTTTGTGCCTTTCCTCATGCCTTCTGCAGGTGAGAGGTTGTGAGTTCAAGAGCAGTCTCTCCCTTTAATCAGTAAGCCACACCACCCACAGTAGTTTTGACCAATGGTAGACCATTATCATTAGGAGGATTTGTAAAATCACTATTCAGTGTGGAACAATGCTTCTTGTTCCTCTTATTGACTTTTGTAATTTCTTTCATGGTTATGAAATGGCAAATACCTAAGTTTTTTCATTATTGGTATAGTCCTCAATTGAGTTCTCCTCCTTCACTTCCAAAGACCAGATAGCCCTATGAGAAGCCCACTGATCATTATGTCACGCAAAAATCTTTTGTTTTGCCTTGCTTTCCTCGATGTTCTTTTGCTAAAGGAGTTGATATTTGGTATTTAGAAGACAATTCATGGAAACAGGCATTGCACTGAATGTTGCCTATGCCTCATCATTTTGTAGTTAAATTTCCTGTTCTGCTAGTGAACTATGCTCCTGAATTAATTGGCCATATTGACCATACTTGAAATCCAAGATTTATTTGGATTTACTTGGGATTGGAGGCAGCAAGGAGGCTTGTGCTTTCCTCTGCTAGCTAAGTTGTAACTTTTACATTTTATCTTCAATGAGGAAGGAAATTGTAAGTTTCTTGCTCTATTTGCATGCTGGTCTTTTTGCATCATAGCCTTCACAGATTTCTTGAAAACACATACCTGTAAAGGCAATGCTGTAAAAAAAACAAACAAACAAACAAACAAAAAACTGTTGTTTCCCAGGAAATCAGAAACACCATCATTCTGTCTAATGATGCTGGAACCCTGGACATTTTAAGTTGGGAAATCCATCCAGCTGAGCACTCCTAAGAGTTTTCTCAATTCTGCTTGTCATTTCCTGTTATCCACTATATCTTACTTCAAGCCTGTGATATAAACCCATCAAAGGTGATTTCTTGGTTGGAGGCAACATTTTCCAAAGTCAGCATTGCAAGGAGGTCTGAGAGAGAACTTTGTCTTAGCGGAGTTTGATTTCCCTCTGTCTTATATGACAGGTACTCTGTGCACACTGTAAAATGTAGTTTTCCTAGAGAAAAATGGGCCAAAGCATTTTTCTTCATTTTTGAGAAATGCTGGTTTCTCAAGACTAAGCAGGACTTGGCCCTCCAAGGCCTTGGTTCAAATACCTGAAGGGTCTCTCTTTTGGTCGGCTGTGTGGGGTGTTCCCTTCTGAATGCCTTCAGCAGGTAGAGGTTCTGAGTTCAAGACCAACCTCTGCCATTAATCAGTAGATTTTGAGTGCTTTTGAGAAAAAGGCGAACATTATGGTTTGCTGGATTTGTGAAAGACATTCTAGCTATAAATGACTTTGAGAAGCAATGAACATTGATGCTCTATTTTACTTCCTTTAACAATTGAGCATTGATCAAATGGCAAATATAAAGATTCTTTGTTTATCATTATAGTCATCAATTTAGTTTTCCTTCTTGTGCAAGATAAAATATCTATATGAGTAACCCAATGATCATTATTTCAAAAATATCTTCTCTTTTGCCTTCCTTTTCTGGAACTGGCCTTTTTAAAGTTGTTGAAATTTTGGTTCTCAGAAAGTATATTATGATCCTAGGTTTTGATTTGAATACAGTCCATTGCCAATACCTTCGTAGTCAAATTTCTTTTTGAGATGATGAATTGTACCTCTGAGTTGCTTAGGTATCTTTACCCCAGGTGAAATGCAAGAAGAATTTGGACTTTCTTGTGATTGCAGACAGAAAGATGGCTGGATATTTTGTCTGCCAGCTGTGAGGGAGCTTTTGCATCTCTTCTTCTTAATGAATGAAATACTATGCAAGAGAAAAGGAAGTTACTTGCCCTTTTTCCTTTCTTTCTTTTGCCATAACTGCCTTCCTGGATACCAAGACCAGATGTAGAAGAAAACCAGAAACCACAGAAAAAAAAATGTCCAGTTTACAAGGAAATCACAAACATCATCCTTCTATCTAATGGTGATGAGACATTGCATATGGTAAGATGGGAAATCAAATTTACAAAAAGCTCCCTAAAGCTTTCTCCATTGTGCATTCCTTTTCATTCTCCATGGATGTAGTAATTCCAATGCATGGTATTACTCATGCAACGGTGATTTTTTATTTTGAGTCAACAATTTCCAAAGTAAGCATTCCTAAAAGATTTGAGAGCTAGTTTTTTTTTTTTCCGGTTGAGTTTGATTACTGCATCTTGAAGTATTACAATATCTTTTCGTAACCCATTAAATGTCATTTTTTTCTCAACAAATGTGCCTCTTTCCATTTTTGATCTTTTCTATAGACCACTGCTTTCTCCAGTCTCAGCTGGACTTGACGGTCCTCCTAGCCTTACCTACAAGTTCTAATAGCTTATGAGCCAGCTGTGTGGAGTGTGCCTTTCTTCAGGCCTTAATCAGGTGAGAGCCTATGAGTTCAAGACCACTGTCAGCTTTTCATCATTAAACTATGTGATATGCAGCACTTTTGATTAATTGCAGAATGTTATCATTCGAAGGATTT
Organism: Myrmecobius fasciatus; assembly: GCA_023553655.1. Lineage (NCBI taxonomy): Eukaryota > Metazoa > Chordata > Mammalia > Dasyuromorphia > Myrmecobiidae > Myrmecobius > Myrmecobius fasciatus. Next base: position 19,115 of record JAJPUD010017452.1, read on the forward strand.
CTGGAATCACTCTTCAGTGTAGAGCAGTGCACCTTGTTCCTTTTATTACTTTGGTAAAGTCTGGAATTCTTATGAAATGAGAAATAACATGCGTTTTTTTTTTTTTTTTTTTTGTTTATAGATGTAGTAATCCAATGAGTTCTTCTTTTCCTCCAAAGGACGGAAAACCGTTAGAGGAGCTCACTTATCATTATCTCACAAAAAGTCTTTTGTTTTGTCTTGCTTTCCTTGATGTTGTCTTGCTGAAGGAGATGACATTTTGGTATTTAGAAGACAATTTATGAAACCTGCATTGCAATGAATACTGTCTATGCCTCATTTAGTAGTTAAATTTCCCATTCCAATTGATTGGCCATATTGACACCACTTGAAATCCAAGGTTTATTTGAATTTTCTTGGGATTGTAGGCAGCAAGGAGACTTGGGCTTTGGTCTACTAGCTAAGTCGTAGCTTTTACATTTCATCTTGAATAAGGAAGGAAATAGCATATATGCACATTGGAAGTTTCTTGCTCTATTTGCACGCTGGTCTTTTTGCATCATAACCATCATGGATTTCTTGAAAACACATAGATGAAAAGCCAACATTGTAGAAAAAAAAACCAAACAAACAAACTGTTGCTTCCCAGGAAATCAGAAACATCATCATTCTGTCTAATGATGCTGGGACCCTGGATATTTAAGATGGGAAATCCATCCAGCAGAGCACTTCTAAGTGTTTTCTCAATTCTGCTTGTCATTTCATGTAATCCACTATATCTTACTTCAAGCCCATAATATAAACCCATCAAAGGGGATTTCTTGGTGGCAGGGAACATTTTCCAAATTAAACTTTGCTAGAAGGATTCAGAGACAACTTTGACTTAGTGGAGTTTGATTATGCTCCCTCAGATATGACAGGTACTCTGTACACAATGTAAAATTGAGTTTTCCTAGAGAAAAATGGGCCAAGGCATTTTTCTTAAGTTTTGAGAAACGCTGATTTCTCAAGACTAAACAGGACTTGGTCCTCCAAGGATTAGTTTGAAATACTGGAAGCTTCTTCCTTTTGGTTGGCTGTGTGGGGAGTTCCCTTCTGAATGTCTTCAGCAGGTAGAGGTTCTGAGTTCAAGACTAACCTCTGCCATTCATCAGTAGGTCACGCCCCACACAGTGCTTTTGAGAAAAAGCCAAACATTATGATGTGCTGGACATGTGAACGGCATCCTAGGTTTCAATGACTGAGAAGCAGTGAAAATTGATCCTCTGATTTTCTTTCTTTAACAATTGAGCATTGATTAAATGGAAATTACATAGATTTTTTTGGTTATTGTGGTAGTCATCAATTTAGTTTTCCTTCTTGTGAAAGATCAAATATCTATATGAGCAACCCACTGATCATTAATTCATAAAAAAATCTTCTTTTTTGGCTTCCTTTTCTGGTACTTGGATTTTACCACAGATGAATTTTTTATTAATACTTTTTATTTGCAAAACATTTGTATGGGTAAATCCTAAACATTAACCCTTACAAAGCTTTCTGTTACAAATTTATCCCCCCTGCTCCCCACCCCTCCCCTAGATGACAGGATATCCTCCAATACATGTTAATTATGTTAAAATACTTAAGAAATCAAATATATGTATACTTCTTTCCACACATCATTTTTGTGCAGGAGAAATTGTATCTACAAGAAAGAATAATCAGATAAAGAAAATAAAATACAAGCAAACATCAATAGAGAGCATAAAAATGATATGTTGTGGTCCACATTTCACATCCCTCTATCTGGGTGTATGTGACTTTCTTCACTGAACAATTGGAACTGGTTTGAAGCATTTCATTGTTGAAGAGAGTCATGTCCGTCAGAATTGATCATCATATAGTCTTGTTGCCGGGAAAAAAATTCTCCTGGTTCTGCTCACTTCATTCAGCATCAGTTCATGCAAGTCTCTCCAGGCCTCTCTGAAATCGTCCTGCTGGTCGTTTCTTACAGAACAATAATATTCCATGACATTCATATACCATAATTTCTTCAGCCATTCTCCAATTGAATGGAATCCCTTCAATTTCCAGTTTCTAGCCACTACAAAAAGGGCTGCCACAAACATTCTTGCACATGTGGGTCCCTTTCCCTCCTCTAAGATGTCTTTGGGATATAAGCCCAATAGAAACACTGCTGGGTCAAAAGGTATGCACAATTTGATAACTTTTGGAGCATAGCTACAAATTGCTCTCCAGAATGGTTGGATCTGTTCACAGTTCCACCAACAATGCATCAGTGTGCCAGCCTTCCCACATCCCTGCCAACACCTGTCATTATCCTTTCCTGTCATTTTAGCTAATCTGACAGGTGTGTAGTGGTACCTCAGAGTTGTCTTAATTTGCATTTCTCTGATCAATAGTGATTTGGAGCTCCTTTTCATATGACTATAAATAGTTTTAATTTCATCATCTGAAAATTGTCTGTTTATATTCTTTGACCATTTATCAATTGAAGAATGGCTTGAATTCTTATAAATATGAGACCATTCTCTATATGTCTTAGAGATGAGACCTTTATGAGAACCCTTAAATGTAAAGATGATTTCCCAATCTGATGCTTCCCTCCTAAACTTGTCTGCATTAGTTTTGTTTGTACAGAAACTTTTTAACTTAATATAATCAAAATTATCTATCTGGTGTTCAATTAGGTGTTCCAGATCTTCTTTGGACATAAATTTATTCCATCTCCACAGGTCTGAGAGGTAAACTATCCTATGTTCCTGTAATTTCCTTATAATATCGCTCTTTATATCTAGATCATGAACCCATTTAGATCTTATCTTGGTGTGTGTTGTTAGGTGTGGGTCCAGCCTTAATTTCTTCCACACTAGTTTCCAATTTTCCCAGCAGTTTTTGCCGAATATTGAGCACTTATCCCCAAAGCTGGGGTCTTTGTGTATATCAAACACTAAATTGCTAACGTTATTATCTAGATTATCCTGATAATCTATCCTATGCTACTGATCGACTGCTCTATTTCTCAGCCAGTACCAAATGGGTTTGATGATCGCTGCTTTATAACATAGTTTTAGATCTGGTACAGCAAGGCCACCTCCATCACAGATGAATTTTTGGTGTTCAAAAAGTATATTATGATCTTAGTTTTTGATTTGAATATAGTCCATTTCTCATCTGTTCCTAGTCAAATTTCGTTTTGAGAGAGTGAATTACACCTCCCAGTTTCTTGGGAATCTTTACCCCAGTTGAAATGCAAGAAGAATTTGGTCTTTCTTGGGATTGCAGACAGAACGATGGCTGGGTATTTTGTCTGCCATTTGTGAGGGAGCTTTTGCATCTCTTCTTCATTATGAAATGAAATAGTATACATGAGAAAAAGAAGTTTCTTGCAATTTTTGCATTTCTTTCTTTTGCTATGAGAACCTTCCTGGATCCCTTGAGAGCATGTAGATGCAAGCCACAAGCCACAGAAAAAATCTAGAGGTTACAGGGAAATCCCAAATATCAGTATTATGTCTAATGACGATGGGTCCCTGCATGTTCTTAGAGGGGAAGTCAAAATTGCAGATAGATTCCTAGAGTTTTCTCTATTGTGCATTCCATATTGTTTCTCCATGGATGTAGCTCTTCCAGTGCATGATATTAATCAATCAAAGGTGATTTCTTGTTTTGAGGGAACAGTTTCCAAAGCATGCATTCCTAGAAGATCCGAGAGTGCATTATTTCTTGGTTGAGTTTTATTACATTTTTTTTGAAATATTACAAGACCATTTCTTAACCTATGATATGTTCTTTCTTTTTTTGACAAATGTGCCAGACAAAATTTTTCATTGTTTGTGGAGAAATGCTGGTGTCTCCAGCCTCAGCAGGACTTGTTGGTTCTAGAAGGCTTATCTACATATTCTTGAAACGTCTTCCCTTTGGCCAGTTGTTTGGTTTGTCCCTTTCCTCATGTCTTCAGCAGGTGAGAAGTTCTGAGTTCAAGAGCAGCCTCTCCCTTTAATCAGTAAGCCACACAACCCACAGCAGTTTTGACCAATGGTAGAATATTATCATTTGTAGGATTTCTGAAATCACTATTCAGTGTGGAGCAGTGCTTCTTGTTCCTTTTATTGACTTTTGCAATCTCTTTCATGCTCATGAAATGGAAAATACCTGAGCTGTTTCTTTCTTGGTATAGTCCTCAAATGAGTTCTTCTCCTTCTCTTCCAAAGACCACATTGCCCTATGAGGAGCCCACTGATCATTACGTCTCCCAAAATTCTTTTGTTTTGCCTTGCTTTCCTCGATGTTGTCTCGCTGAAGTAGTTGATATTTTGGTATTTAAAAGACAATTCCTGGAAACAGGCATTGCACTGAATACTGTCTATGCCTCATTTCATAGTTAAATTTCCCATTCCAATAGTGAACTATGCCTCCAAACTGATTAGCCATATTGACCACACTTGAAATCTAAGATTTATTTGGATTTACCTGAGATTGGAAGTAGCAAGGAGGCTTGGGCTTTGGTCTGCTAGCTAAGTTGTAGCTTTTACATTTCAGCTTGAATAAGGAAGGAAATAGTATATATGCAAATTAGAAGTTTCTTGCTCCATTTGTATGCTGGTCTTTTTGCATCATACCTGTCATGGATTTCTTGAAAACACATAGATGTAAAGCCAATGTTATAGGAAAAAAAATAAACCCTTGGTTCCCAGAAAATCAGAAACATCATCATTCTGTCTAATGACTCTGGCACCCTGGATATTCTAAGATGGGAAATCCTTCCAGCAGAGCACTCCTAAGACTTTTCTCAATTCTGCATGCCATTTCCTGTAATCCACTACATAGTACTTCAAGTCCATGATATAAACCATCAAAGGCGATTTCTTGGTTGGAGGCAACATTTTCCAAAGTCAGCATTGTAAGGAGGTCTGAGAGAGAATTTTGTCTTAGTGGAGTTTGATTTCCTTCTCTCTTATATGACAGGTATTCTGTGCACACTGTAAAATGTAGTTTTCCTAGAGAAAAATGGGCCAAGGCATTTTTCCTCATTACTTAAGAAGTGCTGGTTTCTCAAGACTAAGCAGGACTTGTTGGTCCTCCAAGGCCTAGGTTCAAATACCTGAAGGGTCTCCCTTTTGGTTGGCTGTGTGAGGTGTTCCCTTCTGAATGTCTTCAGCAGGTAGAGGTTCTGAGTTCAAGACTAACCTCTGCCATTAATCAGTAGGGCACCCCACACAGTGCTTTTTAAAAAACCCGAATCTTATGATGTGCCGGACTTGTGAAAGGCATCTTAGGTATAAATGACTTTAGAAGCAGTGAAAATTGATCCTCTGATTTTCTTCCTTTAATAACTGTGCATTGATTAAATGTCAAATACATAGATTTTTTGTTTATCATTGTTGTCATCAATTTGATTTTCCTTCTCATGAAAGATCAAATATCTATATGAGCCACCCACTGATCATTATTTCACAAACAAATCTTCTCTTTTGCCTTCCTTTTCTAGTACTTCCCTTTTTAAAGCAGTTCAAATTTTGGTGCTCAAAAAGTGTATTATTGTCCTAGGTTTTGATTAGAATACAGTCCATTGCTAATCCCTTCCTAGTCATATTTCTTTTTGAGAGTGTGAATTGTACCTCTGATTCCCAGGTGAAATGCAAGAAGAATTTGGCCTTTCTTGTGATTGCAGACAGAAAGATGGCTGGGTATTTTGTCTGCCAGCTGTGAGGGAGCTTTTGCATCTCTTCTTCATTATGAAATGAAATAGTACATATGAGAAAAGGAAGTTTCTTTCTCCTTTTGAATTTCTTTCTTTCGATACCACAGCCATTTTGGATCCCTTGAGAGCATGTAGATGCAAGCCACAAGCCATAGACAAAATCTACAGGTCATAGGGAAATCCCAAATATCAGTATTCTGTCTAATGATGATGGACCACTGTATGTTCTAAGAGGGGAAATCAAACTTGCAGACACATTCCTAGAGTTTTCTCAATTGTGCATTCCATTTTGGGTGTCCATGGATGTAGCTCTTCCGGTGCCTGATATTAATCAATCAAAGTTTATTTCTTGTTTTGAGGGAACAGTTTCCAAAGCATGCATTCCTAAAATTTCCAAGAGAGTTTTTTTTTTTTTGGTTGAATTTGATTACTGCATCCTGAAATATTACAAGAGCTTTTTGTAACCCATTAAATGTAATTTTTTTTCTCAACAAATGTGCCTCATTCCATTTTTCATCTTTTCTATAGAAGCACTGGTTTCTCCAGTCTCAGCAGGACTTGGTGATCCTCCTAAGCCTACCTACAAATTCTAGAAGCTTGTGTCTTGTGAGCCAGCTGTGTGGAGTGTGCCTTTCTTCAGGCCTTGATCAGGTGAGAGCCTACGAGTTCAAGACCACTGTCAGCTTTTCATCATTAAGCCATGCGATATGCAGCACTTTTGATTAATTGCAGAAAGTTATCATTTGAAGGATTTCTGGAATCACTCTTCAGTGTGGAGCAGTGCATCTTGTTCCTCTTATTACTTTGGTAAACTCTGGAATTCTTATAAAATGACAAATAACATGTTTTTTTTTTATTATAGATGTAGTAATCCAATGAGTTCTTTTCTTTCTCCTCCAAAGACCAGATAGCCCCTAGAGGAGCTCACTTATCATTATCTCACAAAAAAGTCTTTTGATTTGGCTTGCTTTCCTTGATGTTGTCTTGCTGAAGGAGTTGATATTTTGGTATTTAGAAGACAATTCATGGAAACAGTCATTGAGATGAATACTGTCCATGCCTCCACATTTTGTAGTTAAATTTCCTTTTCAGATACTGCACTGTTGCTCCAAGTTGATGGGCCATATTGACCCCACTTGTCCAAGATTTATTTGGATTTACTTGGGATTGCAGGCAACAAGGAGGGTTGGGCTTTGGTCTGCTAGCTAAGTTGTAACTTTTACATTTCATCTTGAATAAAGAAGGAAATAGTATATATGCAAATTGGAAGTTTCTTGCTCTATTTGTATGGGTGTATTTTTGCATCACAGCGGTCACGGATTTGTTGAAATCACATAGTTGGAAAGCCAAAGTTGTAGGGAAAAAAACAAAAAAAAAACAAAAAAACCCCAACTAACTCTTGGTTCCCAGGAAATCAGATACACCATCATTCTGTGTAATGATGCTGGGACCCTGGATATTCTAAGTTGGAAATCTATCTAGCAGAACAATGCTAAGAGTTTTCTCAATTCTGCTTGCCATTTCATGTAATCCACTAGATCATAATTCAAGCCCATGATATAAACCCATCAAAGGTGATTTCTTGGTGGGAGGGAACATTTTCCAAGTCAGCATTCCTACAAGGTTTGAGAGAGAACTTTGACTTAGCAGAGATTGATTTCCCTCCCTCTTATATGACAGGTACTCTGTGCTCATTGTAAAATGTAATTTTCCTACAGAAAAATGGGCCAAGGTATTTTTCTTCATTTTTGAGGAACGCTGGTTTCTCAAGACTAAACAGGACTTGGTCCTCCAAGGATTAGGTTGAAATACTGGAAGCTTCTCCCTTTTGCTCGGCTGTGTGGGGTGTTCCCTTCTGAATGTCTTCAGTAGGTAGAGTTTCTGAGTTCAAGACCAAGCTCTGCCATTCATCAGTAGGAATTGCCCCACACAGTGCTTTTGACAAAAAGCTGATTATGATGTGCTGGACTTGTGAAAGGCATCCTAGGTATAAATGACTTTGAGAAGCAGTGAAAATTGATCTTCTGATTTTCTTCCTTTAACAATTGAACATTGATTAAATGGAAAATACATAGATTTTTTTACTTATCGTTGTAGGCATCAATTTAGTTTTCCTTCTTGTGAAAGATCAAATATTTCTATGAGCACCCCACTGATCCTTATTTCACAAACAAATCTTCTCTTTTGGCTTCCTTTTCTGGTATTTGGTTTTTAACACAATTGAAATTCTGGTGCTCAAAAATTATATTATGATCTTAGGTTTTGATTTGAATACAGTCCATTTCTCATCAGATCTTAGACAAATTCCTTTTTGAGAGATTGAATTTTACCTCCCATTTTCTTAGGAATCTTTACCCCAGTTGAAAAGCAAGAAGAATTTGTTCTTTCTTGTCATGGCAGACAGAAAGATGGCTGGGTATTTTGTCTGCCAGCTGTGAGGGAGCTTATGCATCTTTTCTTCATTTTGAAATGAAATAGTATACATGAGAAAACAAAGTTTCTTGCCTCTTTTGCATTTTTTCTTTTTTTTTATAAAGCTTTTTATTTACAAAACATATGAGTGACCTTTCAACATTGACCTTTGCAAAAACTTTTTTTCCCAAGCTTTTCCCCTCCTTCCCCCCACCCCCCACCCCTAGATGACAGGTAATCTAATACATGCTAAATAGGATAAATTATATGACAAATACATGTATACATATCTATACAGTTATATTACTGCACAAGAAACATCAGATCTAGAAAGAGAAGAAGAAAAAACAACCTAAGAAGGAAAACAAAATGCATGGAAATATTCACAGAAAGCGTTAAAATGCTGTGTGGTGGTTCACTCTCAGTTCCTACAGGCCTCTCTCTGGATGTATATGACTATCTTCATCACAGAACAACTGGTTTGAATCACATCATTGTTTAAGAGAACCAAGTCCATCAAAATTGATCATCATATAGTCTTGTTGCTGTGCATAATGTTCTCCTGATTCTGCTGATTTCACTCAGCATCAGTTCATGTGAGTCTCTCCAATCCTTTCTGAAATCCTCCTGTTGGTCATTTCTTACAGAACAATAATATTCCATAACATTCATATACCATAATTTATTCAGCCATTCTCCAATTGATGGGCATCTTTTCAATTTCCAGTTTCTTGCCACTACAAAAAGGGCTGCCACAAACATTGTTGCACATGTGGGTCCCTTTCCCTCCTTTAAAATCTCTTTGGGATATAGACCCAGTAGAAACACTGCTGGGTCAAAGGGTATGCACAGTTTGATTACTTTTTGAGCATAGTTCCAAATTGCTCTCCAGAATGGTTGGATCCGTTCACAGTTCCACCAACAATGTATCAGTGTCCCAGTTTTCCCACATCCCCTCCAACAGTTATCATTATCATTTCCTCTCATTTTAGCCAATCTGACAGGTGTGTAGTGGTATTTCAGAGTTGTCTTAATTTGCATTTCTCTGATCAATAGTGACTTGGAGCACCTTTTCATGGGACCAGAAATAGTTTCAATTTCTTTGTCTGAAAATTGACTGTTCATATCTTTTGACCATTTATCCATTGGAGAATGGCTTGAATTCTTATATATTTGAGTCTCGATATATTGTAGAAATGAGGCCTTTATCAGAACCTTTGGATGTAAAAATATTTTCCCAGTTTACTGCTACCCTTCTAATTTTGTCTGCATTGATTTTGTTTGTACAAAAACTTTTTAACTTGATATAGTCAAACTTATCTATTTTGTGATTAATGATGACTTCTAGTTCTTCTTTGGTCACAAATTCCTTCTCCCTCCATAGGTCTGAGAGGTAAACCATCCTACATTGTTCTAATTTGTTTATGATATCATTCTTTATGCCTAGATCATGAATCCATTTTGACCTTATCTTGGTATATGGTGTTAGGTGTGGGTCAATGCCTAACTTCTTCCGTACTAGTTTCCAATTATCCCAGCAGTTTTTGTCAAATAGTGAGTTTTTATCCCCAAAACTGGGGTCTTTGGGTTTATCAAACACTAGATTACAATTGTCATTAAGTATTTTGTCCTGTGAACCTAACCTATTCCACTGATCCACTACTCTATTTCTTATCCAATATCAAATGGATTTGGTGACCACTGTTTTATAATATAGTTTTAGATCTGGTGCAGCTAGGCCACACTCATTTGCATTTTTTTTCATTAATTCCCTTGAAATTCTTGACCTTTTGTTTTTCCAGATGAATTTTGTTGTTATTTTTTCTAGTTCAGTTAAATAATCTCTTGGGAGTTTGATTGGTATAGCACTAAATAGATAGATTAGTTTAGGTAGTATTCACATCTTTATTATATTCGTTCGACCTATACAAGAGCACTTGATGATTTTCCAATTGTTTAGATCTGACTTTATTTGTGTGGAGAGTGTTTTGTAGTTTTGCTCATATAGATCCTGACTTTACCTTGGCAGATATATTCCCAAATATTTTATACTATCGATAGTTATTTTGAATGGAATTTCTCTTTGTATCTCTTGCTGTTGCATTTTGTTGGTGATGTATAAAAATGCTGATGATTTATGTGGATTTATTTTGTATCCTGCAACTTTGCTAAAGTTGTGGATTAATTCTAATAGTTTTTTAGTTGATTCTCTAGGGTTCTCTAAGTAGATCATCACATCATCTGCAAAGAGTGATAATTTGGTTTCCTCATGACCTACTCTAATTCCTTTAATCTCTTTTTCTTGTCTTATTGCCAAGGCTAGCATTTCTAATACAATATTGAATAGTAATGGTGATAGTGGGCAACCTTGTTTCACCCCTGATCTTATTGGGAAGGGTTCCAGTTTATCACCATTACATATGATGCGAGCTGATGGTTTTAAATAGATGCTACCGACTATTTTAAGGAAAAGTCCATTAATTCCTATACTCTCTAATGTTTTTAATAAGAATGGATGTTGGATTTTATCAAATGCTTTTTCTGCATCTATTGGGATTATCATATGGTTTTTGTTAATTTGGTTATTAATATAGTCAATTATGTTAATAGTTTTCCTAATATTGAACCATCCCTGCATTCCTGGTATAAATCCTACTTGGTCATGGTGTATTATTCTGGGAATGATTTTCTGTAATCTCTTTGCTAATATTTTATTTAAGATTTTTGCATCAATATTCATTAAGGAGATTGGTCTATAATTTTCTTTCTCTGTTTTTGTTTTACCTGGTTTAGGTATCAGTACCATGTCTGTATTATAAAAGGAGTTTGGTAGGAGTCCTTCATTCCCTATTTTTTGAATAGTTTATATAATATTGGAGTTAACTTTTCTTTAAATGTTTGGTAGAATTCACATGTAAATCCATCTGGTCCTGGGGATTTTTCTTGGGGAGTTGGTTAATGACTTGTTCTATTTCTTTTTCTGAAATGGGACTATTTAAGTAATTTATTTCCTCTTCTGTTAATCTGGGCAATCTATATTTTTGTAAATATTCCTCCATTTCACTTAGGTTATCAAATTTATTGGCATACAGTTGGGCAAAGTAACTCTTGATTATTGCTCTAATTTCCTCTTCATTGGTGGAAAGTTCTCCCTTTTCATTTTTGAGACTAACAATTTGATATTCCTCTTTCCTTTTTCTAATTAACTAGAGGTTTATCTATTTTGTTGGTTTTTTCATAAAACCAACTTTTAGTTTTATTTATTAATTCAATAGTTTTTTACTTTCAATTTTACTAATCTCGCCTTTTATTTTTAGGATTTCAAGTTTGGTATTTGATTGGGGGTTTTTAATTTGTTCTTTCTCTAGCTTTTTTAGTTGCAAGCCCAATTCATTGATTTTCTCTTTTTCTATTTTATGCAAATAAGCATCTAGAGACATACAATTTCCCTTTATTACTGCTTTGGCTGTATCCCACAAATTTTGGTATGTTGTCTAATTATTGTCATTCTCTTGAATGAAATTAGTAATTGTGAGTTTAATTTGCTGTTTCACCCAATCATTCTTTAGGATAAAATTATTTAGTTTCCAATTGCTTTTTGGTCTATTTTTCTATTGGCCTTATATTGCATATGATTTTTATTTCGTCATGATCTGAAAAAAATGCATTTATTATTTCTGCCTTCCTGCATTTGATTTTAAGGTTTTTGTGTCCTAACCCATGGTCAATTTTTGTATGAGTTCCATGGACTGCTGAGAAAAAAGTAAACTCCTTTCTGTCTCCATTTAATTTCCTCCAAAGATCTATCATACCTAACTTTTCTAACATTTTGTTTACCTCCTTAACTTCTTTCTTATTTATTTTGTGGTTTGATTTATCAAGTTCTGAGAGAGGGAGGATGAGGTCCCCCACTATTATAGTTTTGCTGTCTATTTCTTCTTCCATCTCTCTGAACCTTTCCTCTAGTAATTTCCATGCTATACCACTTGGAGCATATATGTTTAGTATTGATATTGCTTCATCATCTATGGTATCCTTTAGGAAGATA
>JAJPUD010017453.1:591-31258 GCA_023553655.1 Myrmecobius fasciatus
AGATATAGTTCAAGATGACTAGTTGAGATAGCCCTCAGCTAAGACAACTTGGTTACACAATGAATATAAAGATAGATTCAGAATCAGGAAGACCTAAATTCACACCCAGCCTTATAGATTTGATAGCTGTGTGATCCTGAGCAAGTTACTTCACTTCTGTCTGCCTCAATTTCTTCACCTGTAAATGGGGATAATAACAGCACTTACCTCCCAGGATTGTTGTGAGAATAAAATAAAGTTTGCAAAGTACTTTGCAAACCTTAAAGTGCTACTGTTATTATCATTATCATCATCATTTGAAGAGAAAGTCATTAAAATCATTTAATGAGCACTATAACGGGAACCTTTTTTAACCCCTTGTACTTGTCTACTGATCCCATTCACAGATGCCAGATACGCCAATATTTAAAGTACTAAAGAAAAACCTTGAATTTATATTAACCTATTTATTGACCCTACTTAACATGTTTCAAAGTTTGGAGGCTGGATTTGAGAATTATTATTTGTTAGGTATTTAGGCTGTTCACAGACCTAAAGGCACTTTGTTTTTTGTTTGTTTCTATTTGCCATCCTTAAGTTTCTAAGTTATGAGCTGATAATAATAATAATAGTATCCTCTGACACTTACTTATATGTCAAGCACTATGGGAAAGAAGGAAAAGAAAGAGATGGGGAAGGAAAAATACAGGAATAGAAAGAAGGAAGGAAGGAAAAAGGGAGGAAAGGAGGAAGGAAGGAAGAAAAGAAAAGAAGAGAAGAAGGAAGGGAGGGAAGGAAGAAAGAAAAGAGGGAGGAAGGAAAGGAGGAAAGAAAGAAGGAAGGGAGGGAAAGAGAGAGACAGGAAGGAAGAGAGAAAGAAGAGAAGGGAGGGAGAGAGAAAAAGGGGAAGGAAAGAAAGGAAAGAAGAAGAGAGGAAAGAAGAGAGTGGAAAGAGAGGGAAAAGAGGAAGCATTTACTAAATACCTAAGCATGGCAGCTAGGAAGTTCAGTGTATAGAGCAATTTAGAATCTGAAGATCTGAGTTCAAATTGGCTCTCAGACACTTACAAACTGTGTGATCCTAGGCAGGTCACTTAATCTCTGTTAATCTTCCTTCTGGAGAAGGAAATAGCAAATTGTTCCTGTATCTTTGCCAGAAAACAAACAAACACAACACAACAAAAAGCCAAACAACAAAAAACATGACATGCAAAAACAACAACCTATGAGCGTTGCCTGTGGGGTCACTAAGAGTGAGAGATGACCGAATGAGAAATACCTAATATATGCCAGATTGTGCTAAGCACTTTACAAATATTACATCATTTGATCTTTACAACACTCTTGAGAAGTAGGTACTATCATGACCTCTATTTTGCAGCTGAGAAAACTGAGGCAGACATATTATGTGGTTTGCCTAGGGTCATACAGTGAATGAGTCAATCTGTGGTAAATACACAATAGCGTGGAAATCTGAAGGATTTAAATTTCAGATCATCCTTACTCCAGCCTGAGCTACCTAGCTGCCTCTGGTTAAGAACCAATTTCCTGACTGAACAAATTTCTTTTCATGAGTATCTTACATGAACATCTTTTGAAGAATTTACTAGGGATGACACTCATAGGTCAATATCTTTCCTTACATCTTTCCTATTTCTGTCTCTTTCCTCATCTTTTACCTCTTTTTCATTTCTCATCAACTTTTTCCCCTATCTACACACATACACAGACATGCACATGCATTAGGAGTAGTACCATCTTGGGCATGTAGCATATTCTCAATAAATATTTGTTGCTAACAATGAGGTGATTCAGGCCAATTCCAACAGACTTGTGATGGAGAGAGCCAACTGCATCCAGAGAGAGGACTAAAAGATTTGAATGTGGATCACAACATAGTATTTTCATCTTTTGTTGCTGTTTTTATTGTTTGCTTGCTTGTTTTTTCCTTTGTCCTTTTTTTCCCTTTTGATCTGATTTTTCTTGATAAATGTGCATATATATTTAGAAGACTTGCACATGTTTAATCTATATTGGATTACTTTCTGTCTAGGGGGAGGAACAGGGGAGAAGGGAGGAAGAAAAATTTGGAACACAAGGTTTTGCAAGGGTGAATTCTGAAAGCTTTCTTTGTACGTATTTTGAAAAATAAAAAGCTATTATAATGAAAAATATTTGTTGCTTGACTAATTTTTCTACCTGTCTACTTCAGACTATCACTCCCTTTCCTCTTCTTCCTTTATTTGTATTCTCCACCCTAAGGAATGACTAATATGTTTCTGAATGCCTAAATGAAAGGAATTGAGTAGTCTATCAAAGGATCCCACTGACCGCACATACCTTCCTGACCCTAAAGTATTTGAGGAAATTCCTCCACTGTTATCCCTAGATTTCTCTTAAAATGTCAATTTCCCAGGGAAAACATATTAATTATATTATATCATATATCATATCATATCATATCATATTATATTATATTATGTTGTGTTGTTGAATGAAGTGAACTGTGAAAGCTATCTCACAAGATGGAGACAGTGTTGTAAAGACTGAGTGAAGGTCATCTGTGCCCCAAGGCCAGGTTTCTTTCTCCTGAAATCATGTCATTTACAAGGAGTGGGACCTTTGCTTTGTGAAACTACAGGGCCACCTTGGCACTGAAACTCCCATATAAGGTAATTTAGTAATCCTAAAGATGTGGTTGGGTTGAAAGTTTTTCTTCATTTATGACTTAGAATGTGAGGTCATTTGTCCTGGCTAATCAAAAAAAAAGATCCAGCCTATAGGGAGTGTTAGCCCAGGCCCCTATATAATTCTTGTCTGTTAACTGGACCTTGCCTCTCCTTGCCTAACTGCTTGTGGGGAGGGAGATGCTCTTTCTCATGAGATGGTAATAAAATTCCTTTCTGCTTTTACCTTGAGAAATTTTCTTGCTTTATTTGAACCGATAGTCTTGTCACACACGTTGTATTGTGTCATGTTATGTCATGTCATGCCATATCATGTCATATTATATTATATTCAGTAATATCTTTTTGTTAATTGAGTCAATTATGGCTCTGCTTTCTACTTTGCTGTTTGACAAAATGGACTCACTTTGGGACAATACCTTTCATATGAGCCAATGTAGCTCAAATGGTGAGAAAAAAAAAAGTGGATCCAATGTTTTCAGGATGTAAACTTCTAAATAAAATTGACCATTGTACTCAAGAAAATAATTTTTTAAGACTCTTTAAAAAATTAAGTTAAAAAAAGTTAATTGAGTACAGATGATCAAAACTCTTTGCAGCCAAATTAATTCTTTCTTTCAACAAACTAGGAATGAAAATAAACATAGGTTTGTTTGCTATTGATTATATTGCCTTGCAACTAGGGATTTCATTTGATTCTTAAGAAGTGAATTTTTTGGAGAATTTTAGTGTAGAATAATGTCTTTGGTTTCTTTTATGTCATGGACTCAGATCATTAGAACCAGAAAGGGTTATAGAGTCCATCTGTCTAGATCAATGCCTTCTGTTTGCAGATAAGAAGACAGGTATTTTAAAAGGGAGGTGAAGTAACATATCTAAGGTCCAGAGCCCTATATTCTGACTCAACATCCATCTGCAATATGGTACCATCTTAAATCAACATGTGTTGACTAAACAATTTTTTGTCACTATGTTTGATTACTAAATATTTGATCAAACAACTTAAGAGCATGTCACTTAATTGGTGAATTTGGAAGAAATGACCAAAAATCATAATAATTTCTTAACATGGAAAATTCAAAACTAATAAAAGTGTTTCTGGTAAGTGACTGAAGGAAGTAAGACTGCAGAGCTGAAACAAATGCTTGCCAATTTCCTTGTAAAGTAAAAATTTCCCTAAACAAACAAGTTTATATAGATGTTTGCAAGACAAACTGTCCATTGCAATTGAATTTCTTTACCATGAATCAAGAGTCACAAAACTTTTCATTGTTTAATTAATGAATACCCTCATTAAAGAAAAAAAAAAACACTGAGAAAAATACTTGAGGTCAATAAGTCAGGAAACTTCTGGTTCTGATATTAGCACCAATATTTAGTAGCCACAACAGATCACTCAAGCTGTGAACCTCAATTTCCTCAAATGTCAAATGAGGATAATAACCCTCCTCACAGAGTTCTAGTGAGGAGGGAGTTTTGAAATCTTGTTCTTTAATAGATTCATGCAATCCATTCATGCCTTCTCTCTTACATAATTCTTATTTTTGTTCTCCCATAATTAATTCACAGAGAGCTAACTAATAATCTGAAGGTTTAGTATTAAAAACTTTTTTTTTTTGCTT
Source organism: Myrmecobius fasciatus (assembly GCA_023553655.1). Taxonomy (NCBI): domain Eukaryota; kingdom Metazoa; phylum Chordata; class Mammalia; order Dasyuromorphia; family Myrmecobiidae; genus Myrmecobius; species Myrmecobius fasciatus. The sequence goes on from JAJPUD010017453.1 coordinate 4,880, forward strand.
TTTGCTGAGGCAGTCGGGGTTAAGTGACTTGCCCAGGGTCACACAGCTAGGAAGTGTCTGAGACCAGATTTGAACTCAGGTCTTCCTGACTTCAGGGCTGGTGCTCTAACCACTGCACCACCTAGCTGCCCCTAGTATTAAATACTTTTGAAGTTCATAGATTCCATTGTAATACTTGGATTATCCTTGGCATTTAAAGCTCTTCTCAACATATCCCCCTACTTTTCATTTCAAAAGAGAAAAAAAGTTCAAAGTAGAAAAGTTGTCAAACTGTGCATACCCTTTGACCCACCAGTGTTTCTATTGGGCCTATATCCCAAAGAGATCTTAGAGGAGGGAAAGGGCCCCACATGTGCAAGAATGTTTGTGGCAGCCCTTTTTGTAGTGGCTAGAAACTGGAAACTGAAGGGATGCCCATCAATTGGAGAATGGCTGAACAAATTATGGTATATGAATGTTATGGAATATTATTGTTCTGTAAGAAACGACCAGCAGGACGATTTCAGAGAGGTCTGGAGAGACTTGCATGAACTGATGCTGAGTGAAACGAGCAGAACCAGGAGATCATTATATACAGCAACAACAATATTACATGATGATCAATTCTGATGGACATGGCTCTCTGCAACAATGAAATGTCTCAAACCAGTTCCAACTGTTCACTGAAGAAGACCATATACACCCAGAGAGAGGGATATGAAATATGGACCACAACGTAACATTTTCATGCTCTCTATTGAGGTTTGCTTGCATTGTGTTTCCTTTCTCTGATTTTCTTTTTTTTTTTCTTGTAGATAGGATTTTTCTTGCACAACTTGTCAAGTATTTCAACATTATTAACATGTAGTGGACTTCCTGCCATCTAGGGGAGGAGAGGGGACTGGGGGTAAAATTTGTAATAGAGAGCTTTGTAAAGATCAATGCTGGGGAACTACTCATACATATGTTATACAAATAAAAAGCTTTAATAAAAAAAAGAGAAAAAGGTTGTGTAAGATGAGAGATGAGTATGGGGTGAGGTGGGGCATGCCTCTGGACTGTTTCAAGGTCTAAAGAAGAGGCAGTGAAATCAGTACTTATTGTGGAAATAGGAATCAAATGGAAGAGAATCACCCTCACCATCTTTATCTCCCATCTTCAGCACTGGTCCCCATGACTACTTTTCTTTATATATATACATACATACATATTTATACAGTTATCTTGCTGTACAAGAAAAATTGGATCTACAAAAAAACAAAAACAAAACAAGACAAAACAAAAAAAAAAAACCTGAGAAGAAAAAATGCAAGCAAACATCAACAGAAAGTGTGAAAATGTTATATTGTGGTCCCACAGGCCTCTCCTTGGGTGTAGATGGCTTTCTTCATAACTAAACAATTGGAATTGGTTTGAAACATCTCATTGTTGAAGAGAGCCACATCCTTCAGAATTGATCATCACATAGTCTTGTTGTTGCCGTGTATAATGATCTCCTCGTTCTGCTCATTTAATTCAGCATCAGTTCATGCAAGTCTCTCCTGGCCTCTCTGTAATCATTCTTCTGGTTGTTTCTTACAGAACAATAATATTCCATAACATTCATATATAATTTATTCAGCCATTCTCCAACTGATAGGCATCCACTCAGTTTCCAGTTTCTTGCCATTACAAAAAGGGCTGCCACAAACATTCTTGCACATATGGGTCCCTTTCCCTCTTTTTAAGATCTCTTTGGGACATAAGCCCAGTAGAAACACTGCTGGGTGAAAGGGTATGAACACTTTGATAACTCTTTGAGCATAGTTCCAAATTGCTCTCCAGAATGGTTGGATCCGTTCACAGTTCCTTTCTTTTCATTTTAGCCAATCTGACAGGAGTATAGTGGTGTCTCAGAGTTGTCTTAATTTGCAATTCTCTGATCAATAGTGATTTGGAGCACCTTTTCATATGACTAGAGATAGTTTTAATTTCTTCATCTGAAAATTATCTGCTCATATCCTTTGACCATTTATCAATTAGAGAATGGCTTGAATTCTTATAAATTTGAGTCAATTCTCTATATATTTTAGAAATTAAGCCTTTATCAGAACCCTTAAATGTAAAAATTATTTCCCAATTTATTGCTTCCCTCCTAATTTTGTCTGCATTAGTTTTGTTTGTACAAGAACTTTTTAACTTAATATACCCAATTTTTCTCTTTTGTGATCAATAATGATCTCTAGTTCTTCTTTGGTCACAAATTCCTTCCTCAACCACAGATCTGTTCCTCTAATTTGTTTATAATATCACTCTTTATGCCCATGACTACTTTTCTAATGTTATTAGTCTAGTTCTTGCCTTAAGTTACATCATAGATTTTTTTGGAGATTAACTGGCAGCCTGACCTGGGAAAAAATAAGGGGAGAGCATTAATTAGTAGTAAAATACATTCTATCACTCATCCCCCAATCTCAAAATGTACTGCAAAGGAAGTTATTAACTTAGAGAACATCTAGCAACCCAACTAAGATTCAGGAGAGATAAAGATGACCGGAGAGAAATCAGACCCAGTGTACCAGATGGTTAGAACTATCTCAAATTCAACATGTTCAAAATAATACTCATCATCTTTCCCCTAAACTTACTCCTCCTAACTTCTCAATTTTTACTTCTATTTCCTTTAAGATTGATTTCAGCATTATTATTCTATGAGAAATGACAAGCAGGATGATTTCAGAAAAACCTGAAGTCATATGAACTGATGCAGTGTGAAGTGAGCAGAACCAGGAGAGCACTGTACCCAGTAATAGCAATGTTACATGATAAGCAATTGTGGATGACAACCTATTTTCATCAATACAATATCTGTGACAATTCCAAAAGATTTATGATGTTTTCTACTTCTAGAGAAAGAACTGACAGCATCTAAATAGACAAAAGTATACTTTCCCCCCACTTTTTTATTCCATTTTTGTTTGAGTTTTCTCTCACAAAATGACTAACATATAAATATACTTTACATGATTGCATATGTATAACCTATATTAGATTGCTTATTTTCTCAGGGAGGGAAGAGGAGAGGAAAAGAAGGATAGAATTTGAACTTTAAAAACTTTTAAAACTTTTTAAAAAATCACCAAATGTTAAAAAAATCATATGTAATTGAAAAAAATAATTTTTTTCCCTGAGGCAACTGGGGTTAGTTAAGTGACTTGCCCAGAGTCACCTAGCCAGGAAGTATTAAGTGTCTAAGGCCATATTTGAACTTAGGTCCTCCTGACTCCAGGACTGGTGCTCTACCTACTGTGCCCCTCAAATGCCACTTCTTAAAGAGACTTTTCCATGATAAATATTGGAGGGGATATAGAAAAATTGGAACACTAATGCAGTGTTAGTAGAGTTGTATACTGATCTAACCATTCTGAAGAACAATTTGGAACTATGAGGAAAGTTATAAAGCTATGCTTACTTTTTGGTCCCACAATACCACCACCAAGTCTATATTCTGAAGAAATCATAAAAAGTGAAAAAGACCTACATGTACAAAAATATTTATAGTAGCTATTTTTGTGGTGTCAAAGAATTGGAAATTGAGTGGATGCCCATCAACTAGGGAATGCTTCATCAAGTTGTGGTATATGAATATAATGGAATACTATTGTTCTATAAAAAATGAGCAGGCAGATTTCAGAAAAACCTGGAAAGACTTACATGAACTGATGCAGAGTGAAGCAAGCAGAACCAGAAAAACATTATAGACAGTAACAACAATATTGTGCATGATCAACTATGAATGACATCACTTCTCAATACAATGATCTAAGACAATTTCAAAAGACTCATGATGAAAAATGCTATCTGCATCTAGAGAAAGAAATATGGAGTCTGAATGCAAATCAAAACATATTTTTTCATTTTTATTTTTGTTTTTTTTCCTAATGGTTTTTCCCTTTTATTCTGATTCTTCTTTCACATCATGACTAATGTGGAAATATGTTGAATGTGATTGTACATGAATATATCAGATTGCTTGCTTTCTTGGGGAGGGAGGAAAGAAGGAAGGGAAAGAGAAAAATTTGGAACTCAAAATTTTACAAAAATGAATGATGACAATTATCTTTATGCACAATTAGAAAAATATTAAGTGAAAAAAAAAAGAGGGAGAGAAATTTTATTTGATTCTACCAAGTAAAATGCTCCCTCCTGCTCCCAACTCCAAATACTTTGTTTTTATTTGGATATATCATAAGCATTCCACATATAATGATGAGATTGAAAGCTATCTCAAATGATGAAGATTTTGATTCCCAGTAATAAAAGGAAATAAAAAAAGAAAAAGAGTTTGTTCCTACCTGTCTAGAGGTAGGAAGTTATTCTGGCTGCAGTAAATGCCTGTCCCACTTATCTTGGTTCAGTTATTTGATATTTCATATATCTGTGACAAAGTTTCTGCAGTTTCAAACTACAGGAAAATCTCTAAATGTAGGGCACGTCTTATTTCCCATTTGAACAACAATATTTCCCCAGTACATTAAAGTTTGGAAAGCACTCTATGTGCATCATATATATATATAGCATATATTATCTTATTTGGTTCTCAGAACAATCCAATGAGGTAAGTGCTATTACTAGCCACATTTTACAAATGAGGAAACTGAGGTAGAGAGGTTAAGTGTTTGAGTCAGGATTAGAACTCAGATTGTCCTGATTCCAATCTCCTGCCCAATTTCCCATGCATCTTAAAGGAAACACACACACACACACACACACACACACACACACACACACACTTGCAGCAATCAGGTGAAAGATAATACATCCTGTTGTTGTTGTTTGTCCTTTGTTCTCAAAGAGGACCATGGCATTAGAGAGGTAGTACTCTGACATGCAAGTGAATTGGATTTAAGTGAGGGGAGGGCTATGCAAGGTCACCTGCCTCATTTTCCCCTCAGAGCCATTTGGGTCCAGTGGCCAGATAGGAATACTGAGACTCCAATTATGGCTCAAGTTCTTACTTTTAGCCTTCCTGAAAAAGCCAGGGAATCTAGACTTCCCACCCCTGTTCCTCTTCTCCTATGTCTCCAGCCCCTGTAATCAGGTGAGCCTAAATTCTTTATCAGGGCAATGCTTCTTAAAGTCAATGCCTTAGAAAGAAAGAAATAGTACACCTCCTGTACTCCAGGTCCCATGAACTCCTGTTTCAGGCAGGCTACTCCTGCTTCCTCCTCTCCTGTCCCAGAGCCTTTGGGCTCCTTCCTGCCCTCTGACAGAAGGATAAGAATTTACATCAGGTTGCCCTCTTATGGATAGATAATATGTCAGTTGGATGTTCTGCTTCCTAATCAAGGAGACCAATCTTACTTTTTTTTTTTTTAATCATCTCACTTTTAAACCTTTTCAACTTGCTTCAACTCTGCCTACTTTGTGATTCATTGGCACTGGACTCTGATATTTCTAGCATGTGACATCCGGGCATTTTCACTGGCTGTTCCTCCCTCCTGCCTGAAATGTTCTCCCTCATGTCTCTGATTCTGGCTTTCTGGGTTTCCTTCAATTCCCATCAACAATTCCACCTTCTACAAGAAGCCTTTCCTGATTCCCCTTGGGGCCTTCCATCTGTTCCATGTCTTCAGTTTATTTTATTTTGATAATAGATTTTTATTTTCAAAATACACGCAAAGAGTTTTCAATATTCACCTTGCAAAACCTTGTGTTCCAAATTTTTCTCCCTCCTTACCCTCCACTCCCCTCCCATGTGTAATTCTTCAAAACACATTTCCACATTTATCATGTTGCTCAAGAAAAATCAGGTCAAAAAAGAAGAAAAATGAGAAAGAAAAAAACAAGCAAACAACACTCATGCCTTTAGTTTATATACTACATATGTCTTATTTGTACAAAACTCTTTGTATGTTGTCTCTCCTATTACACTGTGAATTCTTTGAAATTAGAAACTGTCTTTCACCTTCTTTGTACTAGGTGCCTGACATATAATAGGGGCTTAATAAATGTTTACTGACTAATTGACTTACAATGCTGAACTGAGAACAATCAGTTATAACATCCTGACACATTTTACTTCTGGACATTTCCTCTCAGTTTTCTGATTTGATACTCAGATGGGGCTTTTTAAGGCAGAAACTAAATAAAGGAAAAGAGGGCAGATGGTACTTTTTATATTCTTTATACTCTGAGTTTCCTATCTGAGCATTTGGATCCTCTCAGTAAAATGTAAGTTTTTCAAGAAGTCAGATTTATGGAGTTTTCTTGGATTTTTTTTGTTTGTTTTTTGTTTTGCTTTTATACTGAAAGCATTTAGCACAATGCCTGGAATCTATTATTGTTTCATCTTTTTCATTTTGGGGTTTTCTTGGCAAAGATACTGAAATAACTTGCCATTTCCTTCTCCAGTTCATTTTACAGATGAGTAAACTTAGGCAAACAGGGTTAAGTGATTTGCCCAGGATCACACAGCTAGTAAGTATCTGGTATAACTTAAAACATGCTTGTTGGTTTGATTTGTGAAAAGGGAAAAAACAGAGCCAAGAGATGGGTTCTGGCAGAAATCATAGGGGAAGATTCCATCCTCAACTTCTATTTCTCCAGCTCCCAAATTCAATCAATTGCATCTTATTTATGATAGAAAGAGATTGGGCAAGACTACAGTGAGTATTCCAGTAACTAATATCTTTCAAGAGGAATTTTGAGCCTGAGCAGAATGAGAGGACAGTAGAAGATTCATCCCAAGATGGGGGGTGGGGTAGGGGTAGGAAGGAAAGATGCTGAATTGGGTTTTGGATACATTTCAAGAGATGACAAATATGGTGTTTTCATTGGATAAATATGGCCTTGTGTTGCATCATAACTCTAGTTCAGGAGATAAAAATTTCCTTTTCCCATTGTACTCATTTAAAAGAGATTTTGTCATTAATAATAATCTGCACTATTAATAATATCTCCTATACTATTATTGATAATATCTCCTACACCATTTTCATTAACAATAATCTACATTATTAATAATATCTCCTATACTATTATTGGTTGATGTACCACCAAATGTTGCTATTTAGGCACTAGATGACATGGTTTAGGAGAAGCACCAAAAGATGAGCTTCAGTCATATGAAGAATTTACAATGGTCATTCTCTTTGATTTATTTAGGGGGAATAGATTACAGACAAAATGATGGGATATAATAAACACCAGAAATGGATAAATATGTAATAGAGTTGGGAAAGAATAGAAAGAAAGGGGTTTCAATAATTAATGATGAAAAGGGCAAGTTCCATAATAGAATTTGCCATTTACTAGGAGGAAGGAAACACCTCATGAAGTTGGTGGGCTAAAATCTGAAAGAGACTTAGTATCCCAAAAGAGTTTGCAAGTTATGAGGAGGAGAAGTGGGGTCTGGAGAGACAGACACCAGAAGTCATGGTGGGGTTAAGAGATACCACATGGCATGGGAGAGGGGTAAGGAAAAACTCACCACAAGGCAAAGTGCCATGGTGGACAGACCCAAAGGAGAGCATAGTGAAGTCATGGCCTTTAAGCTGTTTAATAGGGAAAATTTAGCTTCAGAACCTTGACTTAATTTGTATTTCTGACTGGATTACTTCCTGAGGGTGGGACTATGGAACTAAATTGATCTCCTTTATCAAAGCTTTCTTCCTGCCTACCCAAGGAATAATTTTTATCTTTCTCTCCTTACTACACCCACCATTCAAGACCTCATCTTTTATTATACATTTTTACATTTATACACAATTTATTATTATATTATTTTTACACTTTGTTAAACAATACAAAGTTTACAAAGCATTTTACATATATTATTCCATTTGATCCTGATAATTATATGAGGTAGATGAAGTTATTATCCTCATTTCCAGCTCTCAAGAGTCTGCAACAGTTTTGGAACTCTGGTCTTCCCAACCCCAAGTCCATTCTTCTATCCGCAGTGTCATGTAGCTGTTATTAATAGTTATGCAAGCCCCATAAACAGCAAGCATAAATAAACATCAATTTCCTCTTCTGCAAAATTCAGGTATTGGACTAGAGAACTCACCTCTGAAGTCCCTTCCTGCTCCAAGTCCATGAGCCTATGAGTTGTTTCTGGGAAAGCAGAGGCTCTGGGCTACCTCTTTTACCCCAGTTTTCAGAATGGCCTTTTCCCCAGAGATGGGGGAAAAAAAGAAGAAGAACATTTTAAAGCTATTCAGTTATGACCTTTGTGTAAACCAATATTAAAAAAATCATTCTAGGACATAGTTCTCTTCAACAATGGAAATGTTCCAAACCAGTTCCAGTTGTTCAGTGATGAAGAAAGCCAACTACACCCAGGAAGAGGACTATAGAAACTGAGTCTGGACCACAACATAGCATTTTCATGCTCTCTATTGAGGTTTGCTTGCATTATGTTTTCCTTCTCAGATTATTTGTTTGTTTGTTTTTTCCTGTACAGCAAGATAACTGTATAAATATATATACACATATTCGATCTGTCAAATATTTTAACATAATTAACACGTTTTAGATTTCCTGCCATTTAGGGGAGAGGGGAGAGGGTAGGAGGGAAAAATTTGTGACAGAAAGCTTTGCAAGAGTCAATGTTGTAAAATTACCTATGCATATGTTGTGCAAATAAAAAGCTTTAATAAAAAAAAAGAAAGAAATCATTCTACATGTGAGTGCTCTCATACACTGTCCCAGGATCCAGCAGCCCCACTTGATGTGGTCTAATAAATGGCTCTAGGCCAAGGCAGTCCATAATATCCTGACTGAGAGGAGGGGGGTAAGGGGATGTAAAGGACCATTTCTGCCCCATAAGTAGACATCAATGAAATCTAATTTGATGGAACCTTGGACAAGGGCTTCCCCAGCCAAATAGATTCTGAAATCATTGCCTATTGTTCAAAATATAAGGGAAAGGAATAAGCATTTATTAAATGCTTACTATGTTCCAAGTACTGTACTAAGTACTTTATAAATATCATCTCATTTGATCCTCACAAGAACCCTGGAAGGTAAGTATTATTATTATCCTTATTTTACATCTGGGGAAACTGAGACAAACAAATGACATCATATTTTCTCACTATCATATAGGTAGTAAGTGTCTGAGGATAGATTTGAACTCAAGTATTCCTTTCTCTAGGCCCAGTGTTTTATCCACTGTGCTATCAATATAATAATAATAATAGCTAATATTCATATAATGCTTACTATGTGCTAAGTACTGTGCGGAAAGTCCTATACAATAATTATATCAGCTGATCTTTAGAACAACCCTGGCAGGCAAATGCTATTATTATTCCCATTTTATGGGGTCAGACAGAGTTAAATGACTTGCCCAGAGTCACACAGGAAGGAAGTATCTGGGATTGGATTTGAACTCAGGTTTTCCTGACTTTAGGACTGGCCCAGAACTCACTGCTCCACTTCAATGTTTCCAAGCTAGTGGCATTATCAATAGTTGCATATTTTGTAGTTGTAAAAAATTGGAGACCACATGAGGGAACACTGATCAGAGAATGAGGGAACAAATGAATCCTGTGAATTCAGAGAAGTATGGAAAGAGCTATTGAGCTGATGCAGAGTGAAGTAAATAGATTAAGGAGGACAATTTACACAGATCCTAATTATATAGTCAGTCAGTTATTAGGTACCTACTATATGCCAGAGATTGTGCTAAAATTGAAAGATAGATCCTGCCCTTGAGAAGCTCACAGTCTAACAGAGTGGAGCAATATGCAAATAACTCTATAAGGGATAAATTGGAGATAATCAACTGATGGAAAGCACTAAGCATTAAAAAGGAAAATAATACTGAGAGATTTCATAACTGAGATTACTGTAGAAGCAAGCCAAGAGATAAAGAGGAAAGGGCCCAAGACAATTTCATAAAGCCAGAGGACCCTGGATTTTATGTCCTGTTTTCTGCCATTTACTAAGGGTATGACATCAGAAATCTGAGCCTCCATTTCCTCATTTATAGAATGAGAATAATAATATTTATTCTTCTATCTAGGCTTTGATGAGGAAAAGTCCTTTGTAAAGTATGTATGTGTATACACACACACACACACATATTTAAAATATATATAGTAGTAGAATGTAAAATATATAATAGAATGTGAAATATATAGTATACATATATGTATTAAATATATATTTTAAAATATATCTAATAGAATGTAAAATATGCATATTGTGTGTGGGTATACACACACACACACACACACACACACACATATATATACTAGGATGTAAGTTACTTGAAATCAAGAATTTTGGTTTTGTCTTTGGGTCCTCAGGGCCTAACACAGTAACTTTCACAGTTCTGGGTAAATGTAAGTAATTGTTGCTATAATGTGTGCTCAAAGACACACACACACACACACACACACACACACACATTGTATGTATGTATGTAAGCCAAAAAGGTTACATAAAGTTGAGCTATTATTATATTACAAGCCACATCTTCTGAGTATATTTCTAGTCTGAATTATAAAACCTAGAGGGTGAATTATATCTAAGAAACATAATCCCACCCTTTCAAAGGAAAGTTCATGAAAATACAACATATATTCAAGTCACAAGTTCCTCATTCACATCCTTATCCAAAACCACAGAAAGACACAAGGCCCTTTGTGGGCTGTGTTACTCGCCCGATAAAGTTGATCATGGGCCAGTTTTGGAGAACTCCTATCTTCCCTCCCCTCCCACTCCCCTTACAGGATGTTGCTCAGAGTAAATAGATCTTTTCCCACTGTGACATGAGAAGAGTTAGGGTATTAGAGATAGCCTCATGTTCATAAGCACACATCCTGAACTGTTGAGGAAATGTCAGTAAAATATAAACACCTAGGTACACAAAGCTGGCCCTACCCCTACCTACGTGGATTTTCCCCATAATTCAATTCAACAAATATTTATTAAACACCTACTTTGGCAAGTAGGTGCTTTTCATTTGTCTTGAAAGGTCACAGCTATTGGCTTCTTGCCTTCCTGTAGATGCCTGGAGCGTTTAAATACAAGGTCATAGGTCTCCTCTTCGATTGTGAAACTTCCAAACACATGTGACATAAAGTAAGTATAGAGAATAATAGTACCTCACCCATGTAAAAGGTATCGCTTGACACTCCCCCCAAAAAAACCTCATTCTCCTCCCCCCCCAAAAAAAAATTGAAGAATTCTCTCATTTCCTCTGCTGCAAAATTTAAAGCCCTATTCACAATCTGACTGGAATTTTACTTTTGGTCAATTTGTCAATATGCATTTATTAAACACCTACTGTGTACTGTGCTAAGCACTATAAAAAACTAAAAAGGGCAATCAACTTATCTTTCCAAGTTTATTTCCTATGATTCCTTATCCTTGCACACTCCAGCCAATACTGGTCTAGTTACTGTTGCCTAGATACAACATTTCATCTTCCACCATGTCATGCCTTTGCACAAGTTGTCCCCCTGGAGTAGAATGTTCTCCTTTTTTAGTCTCCCAAGTCTTAAATAACAGCTTTTTTCAAAGCTCACCTTAAGGGCCACCTCTTCCGCAAGACTTCTCTTCTTCTCTCCTTAGTTGTTAGTATAGTATACATATTATGTAGTTACATAGTATACAAATTACTTTGTATAAATTTTTAATTGATTCTTAAGCATATATATGTATCTAGTGTAGAATATAAATATATATAGTATATATTTATATGTATTAGAATGTAATATATATTACACACACACACACACTTGAGATCAAGGATAGTATATATTTATATGTAGTAGAATGTAATATATATATATTATACACACACACACTTGAGATCAAGAATTTTTTCTTTGCCTTTGGGTCCCCAGGACCTAACACAGTACCTTCCACAGGACAAGAAATTAATAGTAATTGTTGAATGAATAAGGGACAGAGCCTAGAACTTGAACTTAAATCTTGTGACTCCAGACAATGATATTTTTTCACCTATGCCACAACTGCCTAGTATCTGGTAAATAATTTTTTGTTGCTATTATTCAATTCTTCCAATGATGTTCAGCTTTTAATGACCCTTTTTTGGGGTCTTCTTGGTAAAGATAGTGGAATGGTCTGCCATTTCCTTCTCCAGCTCATTTTACAGATGGCCATTCAGTGATGAAAGGCTGGATATGAGTAGAGACAAAATGTGGCTCAATTTACCACCACAAAGGTATCAGTCTGGGATGGGAAGACTCTCAGAATTTCTAGCCAGAAGTGAAAACAATTGCTTTTTACCCTCTTTCTAAACCATCAAAACCTAAATCATTAGCCATAAAGGCTTGGGTTGAGGCTGTTATTGCCAGCAATGATTTGGTTTTAAGGTAGAGTCAAGTAGCTCCATTTAAAACACAATGAACCTTGTAATAGGGAGTCACTATAGTTTATTGAGTGGGGAGTGGGGTGACAAGTTCAGACCTGGGCTTTAGGAATATCACTTTGGTAGCTGAGGGGAAGGTGGAGTGCAGGTATGAGCTGTGTTAATAAAAGACACCCAGGCCCATCAATGTACCTGAAATGAAATAGTTTGATAAACCAATTAAAAGCAATAATCTGAACAAAGGCTTGCAGGGGAGAGAAGATTCTACCAGGGAGCAGAGAGGGAGAGAGTTCTCAGCTGCTCAAAGATGAATGGAGAAAGAGTGAGATATTACAGTTTCTGGAGGTTTTCAGGCAGAGTTGAGGTTAAGGGAGAGCTCATCTGTAGACAAAATAAGCCAGGTAGTAGGATGTCTAGAAAGTCCAGAGCAAGGTCTTGAGTCTGCAGTTTCTGCTCAAAGTTTTCCCTGAGCTAGTCAAGGCTGGTTCTGTAGTTAATGGCAGCTACAGGTACCTCCAAATATGGCTAAAGTTTGATTGCAAAGGATTATTGGTATGTCAAACAGCTTGGAGCTTCAGAAGCTTTTCTGAAGGGCTAGTTTTTGTCCTACTTCTCTGTGAAGAAGAGAAGTTCTAATATATGGTATAGTTATTACAGATCTCAGGTATAAGGTCTTGCACTAAAGTAGTGGCAGTGTCAGAGGAGAGAAGGGGACATGTTCTAGAGATGTTTCCCAAAGACAAGTATATAAGTATGTTGGTATAGTACCTTATCATGAACAGATTGTAACCATCTTCCCCACTGGCTGATTTCTTGTTTATTGAGGTACTCCTAACATAAAAAATCCATGAATTTAATTTCAAAGTGTTTCTTAGATATGTTACAAGAGTTTGGATTGAGTTCAACTCCCATATCCCTTCTCCCCCATGACCAAGAATAAGAATTTTGTGTCTGAAATGTCAACACAGTCATGTTGATTGGTTGATTGATTGATTGATTGGAGTTGATCCATTCTATAATGCTTATAGGAAGGACAGTTAGAGGTATGAGTTTCCTAGAATGGCTTTTGTTCTTGCCACCCTCTATATTTTGATGTCCACTCAGTACTGAACTGCCCTCCCATAAAATGTAACTTAGCAGGTATTCTGCTGGTCTGAAATTTTTTAAAGGCTATTTGTGCATCAAGAGTTGTGTGTGTGTGTGTGTGTGTGTGTGTGTGTGTGTGTGTGTGTGTGCTCTAATTTCAGTGATCTCAGTCAGACCTGGGAAAGGACGGATTATCTGAGGCTTGTACCATAAGCAGCCCACCAAATGTGTACCTCATATGAATGAACTTTGTGATAATCTCAGCCCTTTTGATACTTGATCATTGAGTCTAAGTACCTAAATTACATTGCTTAACACCCATTTGAATTTTTCAACTTCCTTATTTCAATAAATGAAAAGATAGTTATTGTCTAGGCTAAAGGGATATTGAATTTTTTTCAAAGTTTAAATTATGTTATATCTAATTTAACTACCCCAAACCCACAAACATTTCCATGTACAAAATAAAACAGAAAAAGAGAATCAATTGGGAACTGAGAATCTTTATTTTATATAGTTTTTATTTTAAAATATATGATAAATTTAGCATACCTCCTCCTCCTCTTCATTTTCCTCCACTTCCTCCTCCTTTCCTCCATCCTCTTCTTCCTCCTCCTCCTCCTTCTTCTCAACAGTATCTGTTGCTCTCCTTTCCCCCGAAATTGCCCACCCAAATTGAAAAAAAGAAAAACAGAATCCTTGTAACAAATAAACATAGCCAAAAAACCATATATTTGTTATGTTTTGTATTTTTGAATGAATAAAGAGCATATGTACACTTGGAATGTTCCTATTAAAGGTGAATCAGTTGGGTGTGCTAGAAAGACAAGTAGAGTTGAAAGGCATGATAAAAGGAGAAATGATAGAGACAGAGAGATAGAGAAAGGAATAGAGTAATGCATGGAGAAACTGAGGCAGATTAGAGATTAGAGATTTTTAATGATTTATTGATAGTAGTGGAGAGTTTGGACTGGCAGCCATGTTAGCCAGCTGCCTGGATATGACTCTTGCCTCAAAGTATCAGCAACAAGTGAGGGGCTCCAGGGACTTTTATAGGGCTCCCACGCTTGGGGAAACAAAGACAGAAGGAGGGGTAGAGCACTGGGGGATAGAAGTTCCAGGAAAGGGTCATAAATTCAGTTGTGACAGATTGGGGGTTTGGAGGAAGGATCATAAATTCTGACACAGAGCTAGGAGACACTGAGTGTGAGACTAGAAAGACCCAAACATTGGAGATGAGCCATTGGGAGTTTTATGACTCTTTGGAATGCCAGTGGCTAGAGCTCCCAGCCCTAATTATCTCAGTCCTAATGGCCAGGAAGGTGTGGGAGGGGTGCCACCAAGGAGACTGAGGCAGAACAATTCAGGGAAACTGAGACATGGAACTGAGGCACAGCATTCCACACTCTCTCTCCTGAATATTCAAATCATGGAATCACCCTCCCCCAGATACCCAGGAGGTCTCAGCACCATAATTTTGACCGACCCTACCTGGAGCAGATAACTCAAAATAAAACTAGAAAAGGTGCAAGGACCTACGGTGATGGCAAGTCTCTCCCTGATAGCCCCAGAGCTATTAATAGCCTTCCACAGTCCTCCCTGTTGCAGCTTGTCAGGTCCTCTGCAGTTCTGGAGCACACCTCAGCCAGGGAACCCAGTTTGAGATGGACAGTTCAAAGTTAGGTCTGTGGTCATTTGTGCACCTAACTCTGTCTCTGCTTGCAGAAGGAGCAGCAGTGCCCAAGGCAGCTATGCCAGCCTCTCTAGGAGGGACACTGCACGGCCCTCAGAGACTCCCAGGGGGAAGGGTGAGGCCCAGATTGCTCCACCTGAACTTGCCCAGAAGAACAGACAGTCTGGGGAACACTGCTATAGAAATAGTCAGAGTATGCACACTTAGTCAGACCACCAAGGCAGGCAAATCACGAACTCGGAGGCCTGAAAACCAGACTGTAATGTCCTTGGAGGATGCTGAAATACTAATTAGGGAACTGGAGTTACAGGACTGGAGAAGGGGATCAGAGAGACTGCCAGGAATCAGAAAATGGTTCCAGAAACTGAGTCTGCCAGGGCCATTCCAACAGAATAAGGGGGTTCAAAGTTAAAGCAGAACCAGCAATCTCAGTCCAGTTTAAAATAATAAACCAAGCAGCAGGAAAAAAAAAAAACAGAAAAATGGACTGCTGTAGGGGCTTCCATTTAAACTGGTGTGATGGGATGGGGCAGAAGTGCCTAAGGCCAAATGAATAGGAAACTAGGCACTAGTGGCTCCCGTTTTTTCAAATACTTTTGGGAAAAATACACTAGCTTTCCTGGTTATTATCTTTTATCCTCCCCTTTTGTTTTACAGAAGGAATCATCCAAGGAGGAGTAAATAGGGCTCTAGTTGTCAAGTCCACCCACAGACAAACTTTAATTAATACAAATAAATTAAAGTTCTTATACATAACAGACTGGTATAGCAGGGGTTTCCCACTCTGGAACTTATCTAAAGATCCCTCAAACAATCACATATCCTGAAGGGAACATTGTGATCAATTAGATAATACAGATACAAACTATCCATTACAGCAACAGTTACTCAAAATTTTAATCCAACATTTTTCCATCCAAAATACAGTAATAAGGGACCCAATCAGGATTGTACAATAATATACAGTAATAGTTTAACAGTCATTCATCAACCGCTTTCAGTCTTCCCCCCCCCCCCAATAAATGAGATGCAAAGTCCATTAGGAGCAGGGGCAGAGGTCTCTAAAACTGCTTCCTGCTGAGTATCGGAGGAGTTGACTCCTTTTCCAGGGAGGGGGTTGGGTGGTGTGTTGGAAGCATTCAGTGAGCTGATCCAGGTCCCGGAATCAGGTCAGTAAGGCTGTAACTTGACCAAAATCTAGAACAGAAAACAAATCCAACAAATAAAGGTTAGAACAGGCTGAGATAGAAGGACTGGTTCACAAGGACTGCCACAAAATGTGGAGAAGCCAGTATTTATTTACCAGCAGCTTCCCATGTAAGGAGACAAGTTTGTCTCACAGGACAGACAAATGGCTGTCAGCTGTAATCCCCATAAACAAATAGCAGTTAGGTCTGTCAGACAACTGTGCCAATTGTTCTCTCATTATTTAGAAACCTTTACATATAACAATATTGCAAACAGCAAGGTATGACATAATTGAATTGCATTAATGATTTCTATTGTTTATTTGCTCTGATCATAGAAATTAGCTATAGGAGGAAAAAAAAAACAGGGACATGACTACAACATAATATAACCAGTCAAAACTGATTCTTCAGCACATATAGGACACAGGATAGAATAGCCTTTTTACTCCAGGTAATTGTTCCAGTAACTTTCAGAAGGTGAAGCTTTAAAACTCCCAAATAATATTAGCTACAGGCTCAATACCTCCAATAACACATCTCATTAACCAAAGCTTCAGATGAATTCTAAACAGGTATTTACCATGACCTTATATTGATAACAGTAAGAGATTTGTCCCATGAAAGTTCACAGCTTATCTTTCATATCTAAGTATATGTTTCATAAGATGAACATTATACAAATCATTTTACTCTAAAATGCCCAATACATAGAGAAATCCTAAATTGCCTATTATCCATAACAGAAACATGTTCAAAGGAACAAAGACAAAAACTATCATTCTCAGAGGCCCTTTAAATAATGGGCACAATCCCAAGATGACTCAATACAATCAGTTAAAACTTGTACAGAATATCCTAATTCCACATAAAAGAATCAGAAAGATTTTTTGAAAAATATTAATTAAACCTTTGGAAATAACTGTACCAAATTATAGATCACATTTGTTATAATATTCCTTAAACAAGAAATAAATATTCAGTCAATTAACACCATGTAAAAGTATCAGGACTTTTTAAACAAGTTATTATTAAACTGAATCAAATCAAATATAGCTTTTAGAATTTTTTTTCTTTCAGTATTAATGGTTCAATATTAAAACAAATTCCTAAGATCTTATACCCAAAATAAACAATCTAGCATGTACAAGGGAAGAGTAATTATAAAAACCAAGTTCCCAAAATTCAATAGACCAATAAGCCAAAAGAATATGGCTTTTTCCCACTTAAGTAAATTTTCCTAAAATTCCAATTGAATGTTGCAGTCAAACTGAATTACCATTTGGCTATATATACATGCATATACACACACACACATATACATATTAAACTGGCTCTCCCAAAACTTTTTCCCAATTTTTTTTTCTCCAAAACTAATTGACATCAGCTTCCTTTGTTCTCTCTCTTACCTCCTCCCAGGAGGTAAGAATCAGATAAGGCTTTTAATGTGCTCCACTTCTCTAACAGGCTTTTGGGAGAAAAAAATTTTTTTCTGCCAGAGCTTTAAAGGTAGCCAAACTATTCTGTTCCTTCTACTTTCAAATTAATTCAAACACTTAATTCCAATAAGAAATTAAAAACCACAAGCATTTTTTAGCTAAGCACCTTTGCAACATTGAAATGACCAATTGCCAAATTTCTTAATCATTGTTATTAAAACTTAATAGAACTTCTTAAATCAATAAAACAGACAAGTCATAAACACTGACCACACAGATATAACAGTTAACACATACAAACTAGGGGCAAACTCCTGCTACTCAGGAATGCTGTAAGGGGAGGTTTTTTCAGGTCGACAATCTCTCCCTCTCAGGAGTTGAGCCTTTCAAATAGGCTTCCAAGCTCCAGTCTGGTAAGCTCTCTGCCTTCCCAGAGAATGACTAGATGTAAAAAAAAAAACCCCAGAACCCAGATTTGTGCCCAAAGGCATCCAGACCAAATAGTGCCACATGGCATCCCATTGGCATTTCCCAGATTATTCAAATATATATATATATATATATATATATTTGTAGCTCATCAGCTTATATGTATATATATATATGCATATATATATAATTTTCATATTTCTGGGGACCATAGAAATGCTAGCAACTCGACAGACACAGACAGAACTTATCCTGCAGGGGTTTTAAACAGACTCTCCTTTGGCCAGATGAAGGTGTCCTCAATGAGCTCTTGCTGAGGCTGAAACTGCTCTCCTTGTGAGGCTCTGGAATAAGCCAGAGGGCCGGCCTTCCTCAAACAAAGAGCCCAGGTCCAGCTGCTTCAAGGCTCCAGGTGGAGACCTGCTGGTCTCTAATTTCTAATACTGCTCTCAGATCTCATATCTCACTGAGGCCTCCAAATGTAATGCATGGAGAAACTGAGGCAGCACAGAAATTTAATAATTTATTGATAGCAGTGGAGAGTTTGGACTGGCAGCCATGTTAGTCAGCCATATGGATAGGACTCTTATCTCAAAGTATCCAGCAGCAAGTGAGGGGCTCCAGGGACTCTTATAGGGCCCCAGCGCTTGAGGAAACAAGGTAGAAGGAGGGGTAGAGTACTGGGGGGATAGAAGTTCCAGTAAAGGACCATAAATTCAGTTCTGACAGGTATGGAGGAAGGATCATAAATTCTGATAAATTTGGGAAGAAGCTAGGAGCCATTGAGTCTGAGACCAGAAAGATATGCCCAAACATTGGAGATGAGCCATTTGGAGTTTTATGACTCTTTGGAATACTAGTAACCACAGCTCCAAAGCCCCAATTATCTCAGTCCTAATGGCCAGAAAGGGGATTGCCACCAGAGAGACTGAAGCAGAACAATTCAGGGAAACTGAGGCAGGGCAATTAAGGGAAACTGAGACAGGAGAACTAAGGCACAACAATAGCGAGAGAGAACTGGGAGAGAAGAGGAAAGAAAGGAGGAGAGAAAAAGAGCTTTTATATATTAGTTCGTCTAATGTATGGAGGACTAGACCCTTTGGATAGTAGTGTGTCCTTGGGAGTTGCCAATAATTCTAAGACATTTGCTTTTTTTTTTTTTTTTCATTTTTTTCAGAGTAAGCCATCAAAGGGAGCCCCCAGATATACAGAAGGTTTTAGCTGAAGTAGGCATTGTTTGTAAGTGTAATGTTTCAGGGTTCTGAAAGCTTTGATTACTTTCTGTTGAATAATAAGCATGTTTTATTTGTTTTTGGAATTCTCTTCAAACAGGCAAATTCTCTTACCTTAATAAATAGATAACTGCTTACTTTAAAGCTCACCACAACAAATGTCTAAAAATGAGAGAAAACCCCTTACTAGATTCCTTATTGCTCAAGCTAGATACAAATCACCCAAGTAGCCTTCTCTACATTGAGAACTGATCATATTCCATTTTGCCAGTAATCAATTATTAGGGAAACCTACTGAAATTCTTGCTTGTGGGACTAAGGCAGAGAATTTAATCTCATGCCAATTGGCTAGCATGATTATTTGTAGATATATTTAAGGTTTAAACAACTCCCAGATTATTTTTGGCACAACTATAAAGTCTTGAAAATAGTGTCAGCAGGCACAGAATAGGGGAAAAAATACCAACTAATTTGGTTCAAGTCAATCACACTTAGTATTATTGATCCTTTCCAAGTCAATTAACTTGTCTTTTTCAACAAAAATAAAATTTAATAATCCTAATTGGCATTTTAAAATGCAATTTGTTTGACATTACTTATTTAAGATGGATCTTCACCGATTAACTCATAGTGGCTAGAGAGCTGGCCTAAGAGACAAACAGAGCAGAGTTCTTGTCCTACCTGTGCTGGGTGACCCTGTGCTGGTCTTCCAAAGCCCTAGGCAATTTGCTTAGCTTATATATTTCAGAGAAGATGTCTACCTTCACTGATAGAAGGAATTTCCTTATTGAGATGTTTACCATACCAGGGAAATCACAGATCCTGTCCTTATCTCTATTGCCTTCAAGGTGCCATTGACTCCATTCACTTTGCTTAGCACTCCCTTTGTTCCCATCTATAAGGTAGAAACACAGACATTTTCAGGAGCTTTAATGTTTACCATCATTTAATTGGCTTGAAATAGATAATTAGTTCACCTAAGGCAGGAACTGAAATTTTAGTATCTTCCAGCAGGGCCAGCATAAAGTGGCATGTTTTTTGTACATTTTTTTGTACATTATTATAATTAATTGTTGAGAAAGATAGTAAGGCATAGTGAAGTGATTTTCTGTTTGATTGTGTCTCATCATTAAAGATTTTTTGACAACACATTCCAAACATATGTATATTTATTTATAAATTATATAAATGTATACATTATAAAATATTCATGAAAATATAAATTAAGTGAGATAAATGAAATAAAGATTTTAAAATAATTTTAATTTTATCAGTGTTGCAAAAATTATTTTTGCTTTTACTACAAAAAGTGGTGAGAGCAATGTAATTGAATATGCTTCTTTATTTGTGAACTGTTTAATGTTTGATGTTTAATCAAATTCAGTTTGTCTCAATGCTTGGTGTTGATTTCTGTCAAAGCTAATAAAAATACTGGACAAAAGCATATAGATCTAAGTGGAAGCAGCGCTTTGTTGGTTCTATACTTAGTGCATAATGATATTTATAAAATATCTATTCACTAATACTAAAGGTTTTTGTTGAAATTTGAATAGTAGATTTCCATCTGCCCTGAAATCAATTGGTTATTCTTACAAATTTTTAATAAGTTGGAAAATTCTGGGTTTGTGTGCAGATGTGAGAATTTTTATAGATAAGATATTTATATTGTTTTACCTCAGGCTCATAAAGACCTTTAGAGTCCAGTTATTCCAATCCCTTATTTTATGGAAGAAGAAAATGAAATTCAGAAAAGGTTAAACAAGAAATCTGAAGTCACATGGGTGGTATCATAGGATCCAGATTCTCTGACTCTAAAATCAGTGTTATATCCATTATGTCACACTGCCCCCTTATTTTTAAATGCTACATTAATCATAATAGCTTCACACTGAATGAAATGGGGAACTGAGGACTTCTCAGAATAATAACCTTGGGTAGTTCAGGCTCTGTTTAATTATTGAGCTCTGGGAGAAAAGGAAGATTTGCTCTTCCAGCAGAAATATTTGAGATAACCCTTTTGACCCCTTGCTCAACAGCAAATGCCTGAAAACAGACCAGATCACCTTGATAAATGGTTTAGTAGTTTAGGAATATTTAACTCTCCTGCTAATTCAAGCCCTTTTCTTAATAATATACCCCCCAAAAGGTATTTGAAACATTTAACTAAGACCCTGATGCCACAAAGGCCCACCTACATACCAAAGACAAATATTGAATTGGCCCATGACTTTAAAGATTAGTTGGGGATTTGGGTGGGTTAAAGAAAGGGGCTTGTCTATAATCCTCGACTATATAATCATGTTACCTACTTCTGTACAATTGGCCTCCCTGCTCCAGCTCCTCTGGGGCAGGGACCGCCCGGCTTCTCCAGAGAACTGAAATAAAGAAACTTTCTGTTTGTACCTAGAGAAGTCTCTGGGCAGTCAATTTTTAGTTAGGGTTTTTTTTGTCTCACACAATACTACCATTAGCTAATATCTAAAAACATAAAATGAACACATTACTGAAATAGTCTTGCTAACTTTGAACTTAATTCTGTTTTGGCTTTAAGTCATCACAAGACTCGTAGTTTACTGGGAAAACAAAAAAATTTAGCAATGCTTTTCTACAAAGAACTCTCTATATCCTGTTTCCTGCTTGAACAGATGTTTCTTTCCATAACTAATGGCCTGTACTATATATAGCACTGATATCTGATTCTAATGGTCTGTACCATATATCACCTATGTCCTGCTTTATTTATCTGCACAGTACTTTATATCACTATATCTTGTTAAAGTACATGTTTCTTTACTATGAGTTTGCTTTTCAAAAATTTTAATTATTCTTGGAGCAACTAAATGATGCAATAGATAGATCACCAGGTCTGGAGAAGGGAAGACTTGAGTTCAAATCCAGCCTCAAGGCTGTGTGACCCACTAACTTGTGACTTATTAATTGTGTAACCTATTGCAACCTATTGGCTTCAGTTTCCTGATCTGTAAAATGAGCTGGAGAAAGAATTGGCAAACTACTTCAGTGTCTTTGCCAAGAAAACCCCAAATGGAGTCACAGAGAGAGGAAAAGTACTGAAAAAGTACTATACCTTGTTAGTCAAGTCAATCAAAATAGAGTGAGCACTTCCATTGATTTGGTTGCTTTTCTTTTTGATAAAAGAAGCTCTAAAGTAAATAATTGTAGAGATGACTTTGTGAATCTCTTTGAATTGCAAAAAACAAAATAAAATCAGTTGACTGATGACTCTAGCTCTAAGTTTTTCTTTCAGGTATTACAATAGGACAAAGTTCATTTTTTAAAAAAAATTATACATTTTTAAATTCAGTAAAAATCCACTTTCTTACCTTCCCACCTCTCTCATGCCACATTGAGTATAACAATAACAACAACAAAAACCCATCACACAAATGTAAAGTTGATTAAAACAAATTTCCACATTGGTCATGTCCAAAACAGGCTTTGTCTCATCCTATATTCTGAGTCCTTCCCTTCTCTATAAGGAGATGGGTAGCATATTTCATCACTAATTTTCGGCAATCACGCTTGGTCATTATGTTGATAAGGATTCAAGAACAATAGTATTCTATTATATTTTGATACCATTACCCAGTTTATGAGCAACCCCTCATATTCCCATTCTTTGCCACCTCAAAAAGAGCTATAAATATTTTTCAGCTGCTCCTTAACCCTCTTCTCCTATTATTTATATAGACCTCTATTGTGTTTTTTTATAGACTTCTTTCTACTTGTGAGATAATTTTCCTTATCTTTCTTTTCCCACTCCCTGCCTCAATGTGTTCCTCTTTCTCTTTCTTCCAGATCTTCTCTTAAGATAATAGAATCACTCCCAAGCCTTGACTAAATGTATATCCTCTGAAACCTGATGATATTTGAATGTAAGCAGTTTATCCTTGTTTAATTCTTTATCGTTTATGTTTCTCTTCACTCCTGTGTTTGGACTTTAAAGAATCTCCAAGGCCCTAGACTTTTCAACGGTAATATTTAGAAGTCCTCTAATTAATTCATTAATGCAATTAATAAATGAATCAATCCATTTTTTCTAAGGAATTATATTCATTTTTTTCTGGATCAGTTATTTTTGGTTGTAAGACCAAATCCTTTGTCTTCTTGAATATTTTATTCCAAGTTCTGTTCTGCTTTATAATGGTGACTGTTAAATTGTGCATGATCTTGCCTGTGGTTCCTTGGCATTGGAATTTTTTTCTTTCTGACTGCCTTATAAGCTCTAGATTTTAGCTACGATATTCCTGTTTCGTTTTGGAGTTTCTTGTGGAGATGACTGGAGGAATTCTTTTATATTTCTCCATTTTGTCCTCTGGTTCTAAGAGATCTGGGCAGTTTTCTTTTAAGATTTTTTAAAAATAGGATGTCTAGGGTCTTATTTGATCGTGGTGTTCAGTTAGGCAAAATACATTTACATTTTTTTTTCTCCTCAATTTGTTTTCTAGGTCAATTATTTTTGTTATGAGATAACTCACATTTTCTTCTATTTTTCAATTTTTTGACTTAGTTTGAATATTTGTCATTGTTTCATGGAGTCATTGGTTTCTATTTGGTTCATTCTAATTTCCACAGAAATTATTGCTTAGGCAAAGTTATGGAACCTTTGAGTTAAGCTGTTTGTTCCCTTTCCAATTCTTTCTTTCATTTGTCTCATTTCTTTTCTATTATTTTTCTCAAACACTTTCATTTCATTTATAAAAATTAAAAAAAAAAACTCTTGCTTTATCTCTTTCAGGAATTCTAGTTGAATTTATGCCCAAGCTATGTTTTTCTCTGAGACACTGCTCATAGATGTTTTGGGTCATTTTCTTTTTGATTTGCATCTAGAATTTCTCTGCTACTATAATAGCTTTTTATGATAAAATTCTCTTTTTTCCCCCCATTCTCCCATCCTACTTCCTGACTTCAGATTTGATGCTTGCTATGGGCCCTGTACACTTCTAGAGAGAAGGTCTGAGCTAGTCTTACTTGCTATATTAGAGCACAGAGTTTTGTATTATTCCAGCATCTCAGGGAAAAGACTGCATGCTTTCAGTGCTGTCAAAGTGGTTCAATCCAATGCAATATCTGATTGCTGCCTGCCTACCCCTTCCACAGCCCATCTGAGCTCTAGAAGTTCCTACACTAGATTTCAGTCTGAGCAAGAATAGACAGATGCTAGGTTCAGTTTCTATCAGTCAGCTTGAAAGCTTTGTTGGTTCAGAATGATAGAAATGTTAGTTTGAGTTTTGTTTTGGATTCCTACCCTACTTATACCTCTGTAAGTTGTGCTAGATGCTGGTACTGAGACCCTGTCTCCTGAGGTCTGAGCCCTACTGCTTATTGGTTGCTTCTTTCTCAAGGTCTCTCTACTAAGTTACAGCACCTCTGAGCACAGGTCACATTGAATCTATGATCTGGAACTGGGTAAGGGTGACCACTACCAGTTGACATCTATCTTTCTCACAGTAGCCCTTTAAAGTTCTGGGGAGGTTTTTCTAGAGGGGGCAGAGCCAAGATGGCAGAGTGAACACATGACACTCTGTGTCCTTCTCTGACCTTCTCTCAAACCAAGAACAGATTAAGCCTCTGAACTGATTTTTAAGTCAAAGAACCCACAAATATTTGGACTGCAAAACATTCCTCCCAGAAGTTACCTTGGAAAAGCTCCATAGCAGGTCTGTTTCAGTCAGGCAGGGGGTCAGGCGGTTTGCCGGGCGTCCAGGAGACAGGGCAGGAAACTGGGCAGGATTCAGCTTGGCAGAAACTCTAAACACCTGGGGAGTCTATCTGAGGTTCTCGGGACACTCTGCTCTGATGGTGGGCTGGTGCTTTGGCAGATCTGCCTTTTGTAAAAGGCAGATTGTAACCCTCTGCAAACCCAAGGTCCTAGCCCAACAGCCTAGTGCCAGAAGTTAATTAGCGAAATTACCCCAGAGCAAATTACCACAGCTGCCACTTCTTGGCTTTAAACAGACCCCAAGCTTTTTAAAAAATGAGTAAGAAACAGAAGAGAGCTCTCACCATAGACAGCTTTTATGGAGAGAAAGAAGGACAGACCCCAGATCCTGAGATTCCTAAAAGAACTCCAGAGGAAGCCACAAATAGAGACATGACCTGGACCCCCTTTCACAAGGCCTTCCTAGAAGACTACATAAAGAATCTCCAAAGAGAGCTAGATGATAAATGGGGAAATGAAATGAGATGAGTGCAAGAAGCCTTCCAAAAGAGATATGATAAAGACAACAATTCACTGAAAAACAAAATTGGTGAAGTGGAATAAGTATGAAATGAACAAATTGGCCAGTTACAAAAGGAGCTAAAAAGGTAAACTGAAGAAAATAACACATTAAAAATTAGAATTGAACAAATTGAAGTGAATGACTCAAAAAGACTTCAAGAATTAGTCAAACAAACAAAAAAATGAAAAAATAGAAGAAAATATGAAATATTTCCTAGGAAAAACAACTGACTTGGAAAATAGATCTAGGAGAGACAATATAAGGATTACTGGACTGCCTTAAAGCCATGATGAAAAAAAGAATGTAGACATTATCTTCCAGGGAATCATGAAAGAAAACTGCCCTGATGTTTTAGAATCAGAAGGTAAAATCACCATCGGAAGAATTCACCGATCACCCCCTGAAAGAGACCCCAAAATTAAAACCCCAAGGAATATCGTGGCCAAATTTCAGGACTATCACACCAAGGAAAAGATATTGCTAGCAGCTAGAAAGTAACAATTCAAATACCAAGGAACTGTAATTAAAATCACACAAGATCTGTCAGCCTCCACATTGAAGGATCGAAGGGCCTGGAACCAGGTATTACAAAAGGCAAAGGAACTTGGATTACAACCAAGAATAACCTATCCAGCTAGAATAAGCATTATTTTCTAGGGAAGAAGATGGACACTTAATGATATAGGTGATTTTCACCTATTTCTAATGAAAAGACCAGATCTGAAAAAAAAAAATTTGACTTCCAAACACAGAACTGAAGA